>OY390728.1:1872818-1902818 GCA_959613375.1 Heteropelma amictum | reverse complement strand
CAGTGTGTTTTACGTGGTTGACTTTCGTTCTCAGTGCATCTAAGCGTTCGCCTAGTTTATTTATTTCTGTTGTGTCATTGATTAATTTATGTGGCAATTCTGCGATTAACGAGGTGTGCTGTAAAATTGAGATGTCCTTTTCCAAAAATGTTAAGTTTATCCGAGGTAAAAATTCGTGAGATTCATTTTGTGTAATTTCCCCGGGCGTTTCGAGCCTAAAATTAGGGGTTGTGATGGAACATTTACCGTCCAAAGCCAAAGTCTATACGCCTGTTAATATTACGTGTTCTGCGGGATTTTGTCCGCAATGTATTAGTAATGTTTCGGGCTCCGGTGTTACGCATAACCATTTCCTTTGTCGTTCAAGCGGAGTTATCAGTGTGTTATTCAATTCGATGATTCGTCTGTTACAATGTGCTTGACTCATGCTGTGCGTTATATATATCGATGTTTCGCACGCTGTGCTTACGCTGTGCTTATGTTTTGGCGCACAGTAAAAATGTAACTTAAATTTGTTGCATGATTTCAACTCGACTTCGTTCATCAAAATGCAAGATTTTCGTGTTCTTTCTACTATTACAAGAGGATTTGTAATTTCCAGAAACTGATAACTATGCTTATCTCATTTTGCTGGTAATGGATATGCTTTGTTTATTATGTATTCTTCGTAATTTAGCAACGGTATTTTTATTACAAGGATTAGATCGACGTCGTTACAATACGCGCCCATTTCGCTCATTTCCATTAATTTTGACATTTCCTCTGGTTTTAATAGAGTTGGAAACATAAGACCCCTCGGGAGATATGCGATAGCATTTTTCAAGTAATCGGCGAGTTGTCTTGGCGGTAATACGCTAGGGCTGATAGTCCAGTCACCTTAGCATAAGACATATTCAAGAGGGGAACCCTCTAGCCAATTTTTTCATAGGTCGTTTGGACTTACAAGAATATAATCGTCAATTTCCGGACTTTCCAAAGTGTATATTTCAACAATAAAAAAATTATTGAAAAAAAAAATTGATATTTTTGGGACATCTTTTTTGGAACGCTTCCTATCGAAAAAAGTTTCGAATAAAATTTGTTCATGATAACGTCCTCTATAAAAAAGGTCCCAAAAAAAAAGTGCTAACATTGTTAATTAAGCGGTTAATGGCAAATGATGAATGAATAATGGCAATCGGGTGTTTATCAACATATCGGTTTGAAACTCGTACATGATGTAGAGAAGCCAAACTTCAAGAGAATCGCGCAAGATTCATCGATCTGCGAGATATAGTTTAGCAACAATCTGCGATCATCGAAAAATCTTTGCCTTTCAATACAGTTTGAAAACAAAGGCCCACAGGGTGGAAAAAAATCGAGGAGCTTCGTATCATCATGCACAAGCGATTTGAGAAAAAAAAATTAAAAATTTGTTGAAAATAGATACTGTTTTTTGGCGATTTCTGAATTTTGCTAATAAACCAAAACAATTCCGACCAAAGTTGCAAAGATATCGGAAAAATTATTAAACCATCGAAGTAGGATTTTCAATAACTTTATTTATTGATTTTTTATTAACAAAAAACTAGCCGTTTTTTTCGTCAAAAATCAATTTTTTTTTCAAACGCACGCCATATCCACAAAAATTGATACTTTTTAAAATCCGATCGACATTCTCTAGCTATAACCCTCTAGATTGATGGTTTTTTTTTTTTGTTCTAGATTCAAAAGTGCACCAGTGGTGCTGCGTGCCCCGGGAAGATAGCGGTGGAACCGCCATTTTGTTTTTTTTCGCTGTAAAAAAATTTGATAATAAAGTTTAATGTATGCCCGATATAACCCTTAAAAGTTTTTTTTCAATTACCTTCAATTCCGGAAGCAAAAAATTCGTGAAAATACCTTTTTTTTTGGATCGTTACAGTGGCCTTACCCCTTAACGCATCCTCGATAGAATTTTGATTGGCTCCGATTTTGTTGAGTCGATAGTCTATTTCTGCGGCATCCTGAGCATCCATGTTACCCGTTACAGCTTTTATAATTGATCCGAGACCGTTGATGATTCCTCTTCGGTGTCGTGTTGTTTTGCCACCTGTTATATCGTATACGGCTTGTAGCTCGCGTTCGACTTTGTCGAGCATTTTTCTCCCTGTGTCAGCGACTGTGTTGCACAAGGTGTCTTCCATAGCCAGCCGGCTGCACAGTTCCGCTTATTTTGTTAATGTGTTTTTCATCTCGTTTTCTCTGGTCCTTAGAGATCCTAGATCTATCTTAATAACTAGCTTCCAAATGTCGCTTGTTATTGATAGTGTTCCAATTTCCTCGTAATATAACCCTGGGCAAACCGAAAATTTGTCCACCCGGTATGCTTTTCCGTCCCCGTCGGCGGCGATTGCGACAAGGGGTAATTACCTGCGGACAATATCGCCTGGTTATTTTTCTATCCTTTTCCCACTCGTTTTAGGAATTTTTATTCTCTAACTTGCTTAAAGTCGATGGGATTAGTATTTTTTCGCGATTTTTGTTGATTTCGCGATTTTGAACCACCGAAGTACCACATTCGGTGTAATTCCCACCTTGAGGGACTGTATTCAGCGAAGTGTTGTCTCATCTAGCGACGAGACCTCAACGAGCGACTATCGTAAGTATTCGTTCGTTTTATTTTTTTATTTTTTTGTGTATCTCTTTGTTTTATTTCATTTTTAATTTTTTAATGTGCCCCCTATTTTTTCTCAGATAGATTCCTTGTACTTAGAAGGCGGAAGTGCCGTTTTTGGCGATGAAAGCGAAACATACGAGCTGGTATTGGTGAGTATTTCTCCCCTTCTTTTATTATTTTTGTTATATATATTGTTACGTCCCGAGTGATAAAACAAGACGAACTCGCTTGTTCCATTCCTCGTTTTTGGGTCTTAGTTGATAAGACCGGGGATACGAGGGTATTGGGATGTGAACTGTGCGGCACTTACCAGGTATTTCCTCTAACTCGGTCCGGTGTGGGAGATCGTGCTGGTTCCTGGCTTCGAGGTGGGGAAAAATACTTACACTTGTTACGAAAACAATTAAAATACTTGTGACAACTGTAATGAGTTTATATTTTTCACCACTGATTGTTTTTCGTTCGTTATAATGTTTTATCTCGGTGCGATCTTTGTTTTGAGAGAGAGATCGTTCTCGTTTCGACTTCTGAATTAGACTCGCTCCTGACGATTCTCCGCCCTCCATCTAGTCCCTTCGAGAACGTCAAAACTGCTGACCTATTTCGTTCCCATGGTTTTTTGCAATCCCGTGTCTTCTCTTGCCACTTTTATCGCACCGAGATAGCATGAGAATGATTTAATTTTCGCTGACCATTTCGCACGCCGTACCAATGTGTTACTCGAGTCCGTGTGACAATTTATAACGTCGTCGTTCGTTTCTCATAATATAAAATTCATAAAGTTTAATTAATTTATCAAATAATTATGTGAATGTATTATGTAAGGTTATTGTGATTTGTGTCAACCCAGGACGTAACAATATATACAGGGTGACATGTTAAGGGTGGCCACCCCCTTTTATTTCGCCCCCCGTGAAGATAATCGGACGGGTCGCGGGTGATTTTTGAAGGAAGTTTCAGGAAGCTCCGTAAATCGTCATTGCAAATAATTAATCGAAAATTGTATTTTCGTCCAGTCGCAATTCAAAATCATAGACATTTTTTTTTTATTGCCTTTAACAATTAATTCGAAAACTGATTGCTAACGCAATCAGTTTTTATCGTTCCTTCTTACATTGTTGCGCCCTCACTAACACTACCTCATTCTATTCATATTTTCGGGAACGTTCAAAGTTCCACACTCTCTCACACCAACGCACGCACACTATCGGCCTCTTTCGCGCTTTACACGCACGCTTCCAAGGCTGCTACGCTTGCACGCACACCACTACTTGCCGTGTAGTCCGCTTATTCGACGCGTGCTATTGGCTGAACTTAATTAATTAATATCTAATCAGGGGAACGTCGGAGGAAAAAATGGAAGAGGACTTTTCGGTCCAGAATCACCCCATCTACCCACCCCTCAGAGGTCGGTTGACCATTATGGGACAGGCTGTATATATAAATACATTCTTGAAACTGAAACTCATTTTCCTGCTAAAGATTTCCTATCGCTCCGTATACAAAAATAGTTCGATACTTTTGTATCGAACTACAAGTAGCGCGCGATACAAACTTTGCAAATCTCTGATTCTGAGATTATCTATGAATTTTGTCCCACCATATTGGATCCACCATTTTGAATTTGGAAAATTTGATGTTCAATTCATAATCAGCGATCTCGAGAACCCCATTACACAATTTTTTAGAAAATTTAAAGACTTTATGAATTCTCGTCGGCCATATTGGATCCGTCATTTTGAATTTTGAAAATTTGATGGTCAGTTCATGATCAGCGATCTTCAAAATGACATTATACAATTTTTTACAAAAGCATCGAGTATCGAGAAAACTTTCGCTATTCGATACTTTTGTATCGAGTATCGAGGAAATTTTCGCTACTCGATATAAAAGTATCGGGTATCGAGAAAATTTTCGTTACTCGATACAAAAGTATCGAGTATCGAGAAAATTTTCGCTACTCGATACAAAAGTATCGAGCCATTTTCGGAGCTCGCTACTTTTGTATCGAGTATCGAGGAAATTTTCGTTACTCGATATAAAAGTATCGGGTATCGAGAAAATTTTCGTTACTCGATACAAAAGTATCGAGTATCGAGAAAATTTTCGCTACTTGATACAAAAGTAGCGAGCTCCAAAATGGCTCGATACTTCAGTAGCGAAGTATCGACAAAACTTTCGCTATCCGATACACAAGTAGCGAGTATCGAAATCGCTCGATACTTATGTACCGAAGTAGCGAAAATTTTCGCGATACTCGATACAAAAGTAGCGAGTATCTTTTGTAACGCTCGATACGAAAGTAGCGCGCTACTGCCATCTCGGTTGCTGACATGACATCTCGGTAATAGACCAAGTGTTCCGTGATCATAATGAGGTTCCATATTACAGGAACACTCGTCAGACAAAAAAACCTACAAAATCGAAAGCACCCTCGCCGTCAACAATAAAAGAGAAAGTACCGATGAAGAGAAAATATCGGTATAGCGATAATGCCCACGATGATGAACCGCTAATGTACGAATTTGAGCATTGTACAGCCGATAGCAGCCTCATCGCCAAGAAGCGAAAAGCATATACCGATGGAGAAAAAATATCGGTATAGCGATGACGCCCATCGATTCACGGAGCAGAAGCGTTCAATACAAAGATATCCCTCTACCTCTACCGATAACGGGAATGTACCGATAATGAGCAAACACCGATAACACGATGACGATATGTAAAGGTAAGAAATTTCTCTTCTTTGAAAATACGAAAAATGTAGTTAACAAAGAACAAAATAAATAACAATGAATCTTGCAGATTCGTACCGAAAACCAAAAAAAATCAGACAATCGTACTGGAAATGAATGTAAGCGATGGTTGACGTATGTATTTTATAGCATTTCAAATAAAAAACAAACCCGAACAAAATATTTTATGTACAAATATTTTATTCACGAAATTGTCGATATATTAACATGTTATGCCTTCTTTTATTTTTATTTTCAATATAGGTGAACAACAATATGTCCACTGCTTCTCTGTCGTCAGAGTAAGATAGCAGAATACAAATATTTATTGTCAATTAGACACAAAGTTACTATACCACTCGTAAGGACGATAACACTTATAAAGAAACGAATAACTTCACTAATATACCGATGAGTGAAATATCATAATAATGTTATTGTACAGTACAACATACATGTCATACAAATTACTTTTAATACGAGTGAGACAAAGTGAACGAGAACGACCGAAAGAAAAAAAAAATTATACCAATAACGAAAAGTTATTTCGTTTCCCAATATGAACTCCTTTTAATTAATGTTTTTGTCTCATTTTAATATATTTATTCACGTAATTCTATTTTTGTCTATGAGAATGACATATTTTCTACATAAATCGATTTTCTTCCTTGTTGTAACTCCTGAGTTTCCGATTGAAATTGTTGATGATGACGACGCTGGTGATGTTCGACGAGTTGAAGATGTTGTGGCAGTTTAGTTGGAGGTACATGTCCATTCGTACTTACTCGGTCGATTTCGAATATCTTTTTATTTTTCTTGTCGTTTATTCAGTTTTTCATTTTATTAATTTTTTGGGAAGATTTTTCTTAACTTCTGTTTAACTCACAAAGACTCTTTTAAGCTCGACTTGATTTTCCTCCGTTCCGAGATCGGGGTGTGACGTCGGTTGACGAGTCCACAATGAAATGTGACGTCAAAACGCACTCAAGGTTAAGAAATCTTGTAAAAATGGTCGTTCCCTTTTTGCCCTAGCCTTTCGGCCAATAGACTGGATGGGGATCTTTAATTCAGGAGTGCAAATAAATGTGGAAACGTCGTGTTGGGTTTTATCTGACTCGAAGAGTCTGTATTTTAGAAAACAAATTAATGATATTACAAATAAAACAAATAATGGACTTACAGTTCGATAAAGATGAAGACGGCAGAACGAAATCGGTCAGTTGAAAGGGTGTAAATCTTCGTTGACCTTGCAGTTCCTCGAAATAGCTTCAATAACTCTTAATTCTTCTTTGACTTAATACTTTTCAGTTTCAACTTTAAACTTTGAATATTTTCTCTATCCATTTCAATTTTTCTATTACTTTAATCTTTTCTTATTTCTTTGAGTTTATTTAATTTCGGTCTCTTCTTTATTATTTAGACTCGGTACTTTTCTTTTGACTCTGCAACTTTCTGACTCTACTATTCACTTCTGCCTTGATTTTCCTTTTGCGCGTCTTTTTATCATTTCGGTTTATAGGCGTTCCGAAATTTTAAGTCGTAGAAAGGTTCAACCAATGATGGTCCATTTTCATCTTGATTTTCCCTTTTCTTAAACTAAAGGGCCTAATGCTTCGGGAGCGCACACTCCTCTCCACATAGGTTATCCTATCTTTGTCGCGTAGGTGGGTTTCGCCGCTCCCTGACGGCCAAAGATGTTGCTTTGGGAAGGCCCATCTTCCCTCCACAACTTACGTCTTATGCGTATTATCGAATACAATATTTTATTTATAATATTATTCAATATTTGTCAAATTGTTGTTATTTCAAACGTATTAGCATTTGTTTTGCGATTTACCTCATATGTCTCTTAATGTCAAACTTATTTAATAGCGTTACATATCTTTTCTTTTCGTGTCGTCCGTGTAACGGCCCTATCCTATAACCACTTCTTTCCCACACAACACCTTACACCTACAGCAACCCCGTTATCACCTCGTTCCCACACACATCAGCACCTCCTATTTCGCCACACAGCATCCCTGGACCACGGTCCCACGGTCCAGAACAATGCAACTCGACCATCCCCTCCACTTCACGCTTCCTCCACTTCATTAGCGACAGTCCTAATCCTCAGTTCGTCTCCATCCGTTCAATCGTACAGATCAGTAATAAACGCTCTTTGCTTAATTATTCTCTTTGTCATCTCATCTTTGACTTTCTCCCACATCTCCCATCTAAACTCGACCATCACATCCGTTTCAATTGTTATAATTATTCCAAATGAATTATCTGTTATCTTCTTTGTTATTTTGTTTCCTCATTACTATTTATCAATTATTAAATCATTTATTTTAACACTGAGATTTCATTTGTCTGTTTAAATTGTTTACTGTTAAAAGAAAAATATTTCAATGTTGAGAATATTTGAAAAGTGTTTCGTTTCGTTTGAAGAGCAGCTGCATAAAGTTTTATGATTGTGGAAATATTTGAGATTTGGTTTTCTTGGAATTTTGGTACTTAAAAGTGTTCATTAGACTGATTCAAAAAAAAACTTTTTTTTTTTTTCCTTCGGGATTCTTGTGCTACTGTTGGGCACTAATAAAAGAAAATTTCTCCAAAAAGATGGGCGCGGTCACTCAATTTTTAGAGGTGGCTATCTCGACTTTTTGTTATTTTTTTCATGATTTTATTTATTAAATATGATCATAGTATAGATTACACCGGAAATAGAATAAATGAAGGAAATTTCACAGCTGTTTTGCGACAAAGAAAAGTATATCGCACACACATTGAATCCCTAAAAACCAAAATCGAAAATATTACCGGTAAATAAATTTAGCCCAAACAATATTTTAAACGCTGTTTAATTAAACATAATAACTTATTATTATGACGACTTATTTTATCATCGATAATTCAACAAAAATGGATAATAATAATGAACTAAATAATAAAAATCATATTAACGTAACCATAACGTAACGGTAAGGCTTTTACGCTTCCTATTCATTATTGAACCGAATTTTGAATCGATTGTTTTTTATTGCACTTTGGAAAGCGTTGTCGATGTAGCTGGATCACTTACAGCAAGTACTGCTTTTCATCTTTTTTTTTGTCGAGCTATTATTGAAATTTTCGACAAGAGGTACGCCCTTTCAGCGACATAGTTAATTACTTTTAAATTTTGCACTATTTTTCGTGCATTTTTACTGCGCAGTGGGATGCGCGATGTTATGCACAGTAGCTGGGAAGAAATATGAATGAGTTTGAAGATAATGTAAGTGTAGCATTTTAAAAATGTAAATACATGATTTATGAAGGAAAGCTTATAATTTAATTTTTCGTACAGAGCACGAAATGTTAATGCGTATAAATATATCTATATGAATAACGAGAGTAGTATAGATGCCATTATTGAGCTACCTGGATTAGAATTGTGAATATTGCAATCATTTCGAATTGTAAGAGTTTCTTTTGGTTACGAAATAGAATAGTTACGGTGCTGGATCTGATTTTTATCCGTAATCCGCAGCCATAACTATGGTTAACTGCAATACGTTCATTAAAAAAAATTCAAAACAAAAAAGTCGAGATAGCCACCTCTAAAAATTGAGTGACAACGCCCATCTTTTACGGAAAATTTTCTTTTATTACTGCCCAACAGTAGCACAAGAATCCCGAAGGAAAAAAAAAAAAGTTTTTTTTTGAATCAGTCTAGTGTTCATGTTCCCTATCTACCCATGGCGTCTACGAGTCGCCAGATAAGTATTCCTCGAAAGGTTGCGGCATCTCATATTACTCCCTTTCGTAGGAATGCATTTTCTAATCTTCATGCGTTTCCGCTTTCGGTCCGTTGAAATTTTTTTGAACACGTGTGTTTTTTTGAGAAAAACAGACTCGTGGAAAGTTTACATATAGAAAATGTTTATAAGAGTCTAGACGTTTTGTGTGCTCTTGTAACGATATCTAAAGAATCTTTCGAAGAGAGAAAAAAAAGAAATACGGAGTTTCGACGGACGTCACAGGGGTAAATCTTTGTATCCGCAGCTACTGGTGGAATGAGATTTTCTCCTCCCTCTAGGTCCGATAGACGTACTGCTTTCATCTCTGCTTCTGTGTTTCGTTGGTTATTTGCCAAATGTAATAACAAATGAGTAACTGAGTCCCACACGGCTCCAATTAATTTGAGTGACCATCTATAGACGGTGTGTAGAGTGTATCCATGTACTAAGGTATCTACAATCATTTTACAGATTTTGAGCACCATGAATATGCCTGTTACGTCCCAGCTCTCACGCTCGAACTCTTTTTTTTAGCCCCCATTAAAAAACACGCAATACCAACAGTAGGTACTTGCAGGGCACGCATCTGTTGGTATCTTCTTTCGGCGAAGCATATGTAGTCACTAAGTGCACCCAAATTTATGACAGTCGTAAAATACCCCTCTTTCAAAAACTCAAAGCACTTGCAGCGTTCTACTTTTCACTGTTAGACTCTTCTCAATATAAAAACCACTGCATACAAATTCTTTCACAAACTTAGTAACAAGCCTCCTCTGAGATTGACAATGGACATTTCCTCGAAAAGTCGTAAAAGTTAGAACAGGCCAAGGGAAAAACTCTTCAAGTATTTTCCCACAAGCAGTATATTTTCCTCCTTTTCTAATTATCTTTCGAAACACGCATAGGGTACAACATAAACATTATAATATACCGCCTTTTATTTTCGAACTGCGACAACTCTTATCGAAAGTTATAAAATGCTCGAGCCCAAAAAGCAAAAGTCAGAAAGCCCCCCGAAAAGGGTCAACGACTCCTAGACGCAATGCGTGCGTCTATGCGTCGCCACGATAAAAAACTCATAAAACGAAATCTCTATACGCTGCAACGAAATATCCAAATGCAGCTCAACAATTTTGTAACATTCAAAAATAGACAGGGCTGCTTCCTCCCACCTTGTAACGGGTGAATGCCCTTTTTGTTCATCCGTGGAAGACGCGAATCATCTCCCACTACCTCGATCAAAACGTACTATATAAACTCTGTTCAGTTCTCCACTGTACACTGCGATAAAAATTTCGACTCTGTTCACGTCGTCGTAACGTCCGTTAAAATCCAAACTAAAATTAACTTAGAAATTATCCGGACTTCGATCGAATTATTAAAACTTGATTGGCGAGACTGAGTTCTCACAATCCGCGATAATCCGAATTATAATAGGAAATAACAACTGTACCAAACTTGTAATACGATAGTGATAAAAATATTAAATAAAAACTGTTAATTTGTTAAATCGGCGAATACTTTATTCGGGAAATCACTCCAAGATTTCTCCGATCCAAAAACTCCGAAACATCTCCGAAGAGTATCGGGTGTAAAAACCCACATTGATAATAAAATTGTATTTCGCGAGTCGCGGACTAACCAACAAAGACTCTCCGGCGAAAGATATTCAAATCTTTGCGCTCCAAATCCGGTGGTCACGAGACTCGTATTCGATCCCTCTCTCGGGACGTAACATGCCAATGAAACCTGCATTGATTGTGCCGAATTTAAAGAATCGACCCCATGTCTTATCCCATGCGTTTTCTGCAAGTTTCTCAAGAGATTCTTCATCGAAAAAGTTGTAGAGCGATGCACTATTTCTATGTGATCTATTTATTACTCTTTGTGCGACATTTTCCAATATTGCGGTTTGTTCCATTGTGAACATTATTCTGTTCCGCATTGTGTCTACATCGTCTTCGCTGTAAATTCCGCTTGTAGCCAGACGAATTGAATTTTTATAATAACATGGAATTCAAAATAACATGGAATTCCATGTTATTTTAGTATCGGGCTTTAAGCTCAACGGTGGAATTGCCTCCACAGGTTTTGGCATAAATTTGTACCAAGTATTCCCCAATTGATAGAATTGTAATAATGGTGAATTACACGGAATTTTTGTAGCATGATTGGTAGTAATGTGTGTCTTTCCTGTTGAGGCCTTAGGCCACCCTAGAGGCTGAAAAAAATAGGCTTTTTGGGGATTTTTTTTCAGAAAAACTACCAAATAAATCGAGATAACAGAAACGAGAGCGTGGACCGCAGGCGGCGCACAGCGCGTGAGGGGAATCGATCGAGAGCGCCCCCACCACATGCCCGCAGTCTCATAACGCGAGCTCACGTATTATCGCAGGATCGCAAATTTTTTCGAAATTTCTTTTTGTACCGGCTTTCTTTTTATATCTCAATATTATTGTTAAATTAACAAAGCTATTATTGTTAAATTAACAAAACTATTATTGTTAAATTAACAAAACTATTATTGTTAAATTAACAAAACTATTATTGTTAAATTAACAAAACTATTATTGTTAAATTAACGAAACTATTGTTGTTGAATTAACAAAACCATTATTGTTATTAATTAATTTTTTTGTTATTAAATATTCTTCTAATAAAAAGTTAATGGGGTCCCGAAGTTGATCGTTTATCGAAAAAATATCGCGGGATTGTTGTCATTTTATTCGTTTTTGCTTGAATTTGGCTGTTTTTATGTATTTTCTTACTGATATTTCGAATTTTCCCGAAAAACTCGATGAGTTTTGCGATCGGCGGAATATTTGCGATGGAACAGTGTGTTGAACTATCGAAAATTCGAAAGAAAATGTTTTCTTTATTTTGGCTAATTTTTCAGAATCGTCGAAATGCGAAAATTTTGAAATGGCTGTAACTACGTTAAAAATCACGCTGCAAAGATTTGTCGGGAGTGTTTTGAGACGCTCTCGAGGAGACTTATGAAAATGGGAAAGTTAAATGTCGATAGCTCAATTTCTTCACCCTCAAAATCGATGTCAGAAATTGCCGAAAAATTTGAATTTTAAACTGAAATTTCAGTTCATAAAATAATTTTTAATGGTTCAGATCGATGTAATTTTTCCCGCTGATTACGGAACACACCGGTATTCCATCGAAAACCCAATATTAAAGACTAAAAATTTGAAAAAAAAATCTCGACTCATTTTTCGCCACTTCTTAAAAAACCTCAAAAAGTCGAAATTTCGGAAGCTCGCAACATTTTTTGCTTTTTGGTGTGCGCGTATGTTTTGTTTTAATTATTGAATGCGTATGATAAAATTACGTAAAAAATCAAGGTGCGGCAGCGCAATCGCGCGATCGCGCGTGTGAGCGCGAGCACCCATCCCTAATTTCAATGTAAAACGGATGATTTTGTTATTTCATTTTTACAATTTCTCATTTTATTTATTCACTCAATAAATTTTTTGTTGATTTATAACGTCAGTACTTATGCGAATGATTAACAAACGTGCATAAATAGTGCGAGCAACGAGCATTAAACGTTCTTTTGCGCCCGCTTTCTTCCCTTAATTTTTTCAAAAGGGAGTAATGATATAGAAACATCGTCATCGCTTTCGTCAAAGATTGTGTTGCGAGCCTCCGACATTTCGACTTTTTGAGGTTTTTTGAGAAGTGGCGAACAATGAGTCGAGATTTTTTTTTTCAAATTTGTAGTCTTTAATATTGGATTTTCGATGAAATACCGATGTGTTCCGTAATCAGCGGGAAAAAATACATCGATATGAACCATTAAAAATTATTTTTGAACTGAAATTTCAATTTGAAATTGAAATTTTTCGGCAATTTCTGACATCGATTTTGAGGGTGAAGAAATTCAGCTATCGACATTTAATTTTCCCATTTTCATAAGTCTCCTCGAGAGCGTCTCAAAACACTCCCGACAAATCTTTGCAGCGTGATTTTTAACGTAGTTATAGCCATTTCAACATTTTCGCATTCCGACGATTCTGAAAAATTAGCCAAAATAAAGAAATCATTTTTTTTCGAATTTTCGATAGTTCAACAGACTGTTCCATCGCAAATATTCCGCCAATCGCAAAACTCATCGAGTTTTTCGGGAAAATTCGAAATATCAGTAAGAAAATACATAAAAAACAGCCAAATTCAAGCAAAAACGAATAAAATGACAACAATCCCGCGATATTTTTTCGATAAAGGATCAACTTCGGGTGTTACCACTTTAGATGGTAGTGGTCTTCGTGAGAACGGTGGTGGTGCCTTTCGGCATGAGGTGGTTTCGAGGGGGCACCTTTCGGTGTGTGGTTGTTTGTGCGTTTGCGACACAATGCCGACTACGTTCAGCTTTGTTGGTCCTGAAAAGGACCGTTGGGCTGGTGATCGAGTGTTTTTAGAGGAGAGGGAGTTGGGAAGGAAAAAAGGACTGGGACCTGCCTCTAACTGCGGGGAGTTCTTCGGGGATTAGGAATTTTGCCGGGTCTGGTTGGTTTGCGGACGGGGACGTACTCCGGGATGTTCTGGCGGTTAGCCGGTGACTGTAGGCTGCGGGAGAGTTCGAGATCGAGTTCGTTGTAGAGCTGCACGTATTCCGAGTCCGAGGTGCGAAGGTCTTGTTCGAGGATAGCCTCGAGATCTTGGAAGTTTGGTTTTTCCTCCTTGGTGATGGTGGCCGGCTCCTCCTCGGGGAGTGGGATTGCGTCGGTGAGTAGTTCTTGGCTGACGAGTGGCTTCTCGTCGCTATTGATCTTCAGCGGCCGATATTCCTTTGCAGGAGTGCTGCGTGGATATTTCCCGGAGTATGCAGGATGATTTTTTCGAGGGTCAAGACGGGAGATGGTGACGGAGAGTAAGGTGAGTGGTTCTCGGAGAGTTCTCCGTTTGAGGAGACGTCGTTGGTATGCTGGAGCTCGTTTGGGAAACATGCGTGTTTCCTATAGGTTTTTTCAGGCGCAAGATAAGAATAGACTAGGAAGATTTATGAAGTAGTAATTGTGTTACTGGTAAGGTGAATTTATAAAAAAGTTTCGAATATAATTTACATGTTTTATACTTAAAGTGAATGATAGAAAAAATGAGTGCTTTGCAGCGGGTGTAGATTTGATTGAGCCTGTGGACTTTGCAGTGTAAGGCATAGGTGAGGTTATTTTGGGAGAGCTGTGACTTGCTTTGCAGCGAGTGACAGAGTGTGTCGTCCCAGCCTCACGCCTGCCTTTTTATACCCGCGGCGGTCGCCGATCGTGCTCGATGGGTGGCCGCGCCATGGTGGGGGACCGCTCGTGGACGTGCTCTTCGCGGATTGGCGCGGCGGTTGGAGTCTCGCGAAAACTATCGCTTTTTTGCGAATACGCTCCCGACTGGTGCGCCGGTTGGAGTCTCGCGAAAACTATCGCTTTTTTGCTAGTACGCTCCCGATTGGTGCGCCGGTTGGAGTCTCGCGAAAACTATCGCTTTTTTGCGAGTACGTTCCCGATTGGTGCGCCGGTTGGAGTCTCGCGAAAATTATCGCTTTTTTGCGAGTACGCTCCCGATTGGTGCGCCGGTTGGAGTCTCGCGAAAACTATCGTTTTTTTTGCGAGTACGCTTCCCGATTAGTGCGCCGGTTGGAGTCTCGCGAAAACTATCGCTTTTTTTCATATGTCCGTTTCTTTTTTCCCTTTTCTTTCAGGATTAAATATAAAAAATAATAAGTGAATGGATGCTTTCTTTACCGTGATATCGGCGGATATCACGGGACCCCATCAACTTTTTATAAGAAAAATATTTAATAACAAAAAAAATAATTAATAACAATAATGGTTTTGTTAATTTAACAATAATAATTTCGTTAATTTAACAATAATAGTTTTGTTATTTTAACAATAATAGTTTTGTTAATTTAACAATAATAGCTTTGTTAATTTAACAATAATATTGAGATATAAAAAGAAAGCCGGTACAAAAAGAAATTTTGAAAAAATTTGCGATCCTGCGATAATACGTGAGCTCGCGTTATGAATCTGCGGACATGTGGTGGGGGCGCCTTCGATTGATTCCCCTCACGCGCTGTGCGCCGACTGCGGTCCGCGCTCCCATCGAGACCGAAAGCTGTCAAATTTTTATCCAATTTCAAATGGAAATATCATCCTTTAAAACTGAGATTTTTGAGACTTTCAAGGGTGCATTTTAAAGAGAAAATCATCAGCTATTCGATGGAATAGATATTGTCGCAATGCGTGAACATTTTCATGTTCAAAATGGCGTCGGAAGCTCACGGTGCACCGCGATGATCTCCGGTTCTCGGCCGTGGGAGCATCCACGGGAAAAACTTCACGTCACTTCACTTCGTTCACTTCACGTAGTTCTGGGGGATGGAAAAAGAATAGCTCATGCGAAAGCTGTGCGAATTCGGCCGGACGGTTCTCGAGTTATCGTCGATAAACCGTTTTCGCTTCCTAGAGCTATATCTCCCTCTGGGATGATCGCACAGACTCCAGCGTGTGCGCATTTTTCTCGGGGTGAAATGCCCTTTCCAACAGTGTATAACAAATCATAGCGCCCTTCCCGGAAATACGAAATTTCGAGCTGAGCGTCGGAACCCGATTTGCATGATTTTACGTCGACTCCTGGTGCTCAGCCAATTCTAATCCGATCGGATTTGAACTAGGCTCATTCGAAAGCAAATAAAATTTGCAAGAAATGTTTTTTTTTGTTTTTTGAAATCGATCGATTTGCGCCGGAGATCGACAAAAATCAAAGTGTTCCACTTCAATTGGAACGCATTGTATAGTAATTGCTATAGAAGTACGTAGGATTTTTGCGATATATTGGTTTTTGGCCAAATGGCGCCCTTCTAAAGTGAAAAGTGAAAAACTTGCCTGAAAAATTGTCAGATAATTGTTAATAACAAATGAACTACGCAATATAAAAAAAAATTCTACGTCCTTCCATAAACAATGTATATTTCAAGATATTTTCAAAATTTCAAGTTAATCGGTTGAAAATTGCTTGAGTTACGAGTCCGGCCAACTTGAAAAATACAGTATTGAGATAAACGCGTTTAAAGTTTTGAGTAGAAGAAAATCATGAATAATTTCACAATACCTTTAATCTGCGATGCCTGCACCATACAATTGGCCTTCCAAATTATCTTCCTGCTCTTGCATTTCTTTTCTGCTTGATCTTGAAGCGATTCTTGCCTCTTTTACCCGGTCGAACAGCGATATTTCTGCAAGCTTTATGCGCTGTTTGTCGATCTCTAGGCAATCGCATGGCAATTATGATTCTACGGTTGATTTCGTAGCTTTTCTCAACAAGTGGACAACTCGGTATCTCAGTCTTTTCACAATTCTCACAGGACACTACTAGTTTGAATCCCAAACCACGCTTACTGCTTTCATTAAATTTCACTTCCGATTGGCATATCTTACAAACGACAGCGTTGGAAATAGCTAAAAATACTGCGATAAAGTTAATTATACGATATCAAAACGCTGAATACACTCCAATATCATATAAATATTCCGATTGCTTTAGTTTTTTTGCCGATGTACTGGCATTCAAGTCGTCTGGTGCTTCTAGCTCATGGCGATTCAATGGTCTTCTTCGAGATATTTTTGGTCTCTTTCTATTGCAAAACGACGTTTTTATTCCTTTCTTCGTACTGTACACTACTTTATCACTCATTGTAAAAACTCAATAATTATACAGGGAAAAAGAAATGGAAGTTCACAGAAATATCGAGGAAAACAAGTGTTCGTCGACTGGCGCCTTCTCAAATGCTTGGCTATGCCCAACTAACTAAAAGAGACGTTCGACAAGGATAAACTCGTCTAGACTAGTCAGGAAATAAATATTTTCAATAACATCTGCCGTATACCTGCTCTAGTCCCCTAACGTACCTTCCCCCTAGCGCTCACAAAAGGAGCTCGCTGCGGACCAGATGGCCTTGTACTAAAATTCGGAAACCGAGTACCTAAAGGTTTTTCCCGGCCATAATCTTCTGGGACATCATTTTTGAGGTCCTAAGGGACCATTTGGAATTTAAAAATGAAAAATAATTTTTCGAAAATTCTAGGGTGGCCTAAGGCCTTAAGAAATATGTCTCGTTCCCTCTTACAACTGGTACACGGTTGAAACATTCTTCCGTATTCTGTACCTTGACTTCGACTGGTACGCATTAAATGATGTGGACCATTTCTCCTGCAAATACTGCCATGTATCCTGGTCCTTTCATGAATCGGTACGCGAATTCATCCGGTTGAGTCGATGTTATCG
The DNA here is from genome assembly GCA_959613375.1 of Heteropelma amictum. Lineage (NCBI taxonomy): Eukaryota > Metazoa > Arthropoda > Insecta > Hymenoptera > Ichneumonidae > Heteropelma > Heteropelma amictum. The sequence continues at coordinate 1,885,392 of OY390728.1, read as the reverse complement.
CTCAAGTATTTTTCAATACTCCTTTTTCTAACTTACAACGGTGTATCATAACATCTCTGTATGAAGTTTGAACTTGTGACCTCACATGTCTCTCGACGTAAACAAACTGTGCATTTACATATAAAAACATATCCATATTATCAGGTTTAATTTTAACACCATTATTTTTTCCAAGAATTCCTAGATCTTTACTTTCCATAATGAATAATTTAGGATGTTCTGTCTTTAGTATAGTGAGACCACACGAATTTTCTATTCCAGTAATAGCTGAAGAAAAACTTGTATCTTCTACTTTAACTGTATATACGGTTTCATCTTTTGTTTTCAATTTCGTCGCTAAACGTGTGTATAGCATTGAATACGTATAATCTTGACAAAATTTTCTCAGTAATGAGTCTCAAAATATGTATCCTCCTTCTGGATCGACACAATGTCCTTGGTTCAAAATACAACTATGTCCTGGAGCAAGATAAAACTTATTGCTATTTACTCTTACTCGAATCATTGATGATCTTAAACTAATTTTTGCAGTTCCCATTACAACTACATCATCCCAAGTGCCGTACGGGGCTGAATATTGTGTACCCATACATGAAGCATCATGTGCAGCTTTTCCTGCTAAAGTAATACTTCTAGTGGTGGTTGTATTTATTATCAATCCATCAATTATTGTATTTCCAATTCGCGCCGTGCCATGATTGTGCGCTATCTGACACGTTTCTCGTGAAATAGGAAGTATGTAATCCATGTACGCATTGTCAACAATCGCCACATGTGAATGCATACCGCAATAATGAATTGTTCTACTAATTTCGATTTTACATTGAAATTCATCTACAAAGTCATATTCGTTCGTTTGAAGAAGAAATACGTTTGTATGAGAAGTTTCTACGTGTTGAGATTCTATATCGCATTCGTCAATGTCCAATAGCGATACCGTCGTCATATTTAAAGATTTTGTTCCACAGTCGTAACCAATTATGGCTATTGCAGATTTCCATAATATTGACATTATTAAAATTTGTAACATTTCCATTTTCCTGTAACAATCAAAATTATATTATAGTATATAATCTGGGTCTTTTTCCCTATTTTTATTTTTTATTTTCTTCTTCATTTGTTTACTAGCTTCTGATAATGAAATGTGTGATTTTTTTAATCGATTCGGATGAACGATTTTAGCTTTATTTTTAATTTGTATTTTCACATTTCCGTTTGGAAAAACTTCTAAAATTTCATAAGGTCCATCATAATGATCTCCTAGTTTATTTGGTTTTGGTCCTTTGGAGAGAAAAACATTATCTCCTTTTTGTAATTTTATCGGTACTATTTTTTTATCATAATATTTTTTCGATTTAAACTTTGAATTTACCAAATTTTCATATGCGAGTGTTCTGATATCTGTCAATCTTTTTACTAAATCAGATATATAATTGTCATACGTGGGAATACGATCCAAATCGTGCAATGGTTCATTCGTCGGTACTCGAGCAATTTTTCCATATACTGATTCATACGGAGTATATCTCGTACCTTCGTGAACACATGTGTTATTTGAGAAGGTGGCTAATTCGAGCCAATCATCCCATTCTTTTTCTTTATCTGTATATTGTTTTAAATATTCTCCCAATGTATGATGGGACCGTTCCAATGATCCATTTGATTGTGGCCTAAATGCCGTAGTTTGTATTTTCTTTATTTTGAAACGTTTTGTTATTCGTTGCATGAATGCACTAATAAAATTTCGACCCTGATCAGTTAATAATGCTTTTGGTGCACCGAAAATACAAATGAATTGTTTTAGGAATGCATCAGACACCGTAACAGCTGTCATATTTTTCAACGGAATGCCAACACAAAATTTTGATAAACTATCTTGAATAGTTAGTATACAGTGTGACAATTATAAAGTGGATGCTATTTATTTGAGGGTTTAACGCAGTGATATCGGGATATGTAAAAATCGAAATTTAAGTAACTTTTTCTGCTTTCTTCAAAAAAAAATACGGCGTTATTATAGGCCACATAGTTTTCGCTGGCAGAAAATGTAAATTGGAAAATGAAAAGAAAAAGTTGTTTTTTATTTTTTTTTAAGAAACCTTATTTAATACTAAACACAGACCAGTTTTTACATTTCGTTTGCGGATAATATTCGTTGAAAAAAAAAATAGCAAATTTGGGTAAAATACAGGTTTTCAAATCGAGACAATAGAACAGAACCGTGGTGCGTGAACTTGCATCGTTATCATACTGCTGCAATGATCGTCTTGTGGTCTGCGCTGACGGCGATCACAGCCGATGACGATTGTAAAGTTGGGAGATCCCGGGTAATGCTGACATGACATATCATCAGGAAAATTGACAGTTCGAATACTCAAGGGGGGAAGGCGTGAAATGAAGTTTTGATTCGAAGGAACAAGAATAATACTTTGAAAAAAGCCAAAAGAATGTCGGAAAATGCTCGGCAGTTTATCTGCAGTGAGCAACCGTCGAAAGATCATCGCCACTTTCTGCTGTCTTTCTCGACCAAATGATGTGGCGGCGAATGACCGGTGTTCGACAGTTGTGCTAAAAAATAAAATTAATAATTAACAATTGACTAATAGTTTTAATTGGTTGAATAATAAATTAACTTATTGATTAATCATAAAATAATTGTCGAACACTTCAATAGTATGAATAAATTATGGAACGATCTTTTTTCAACTGGAGCAGCACTCTAAAACAATGCCGTGACTTCCAAGCTGCATTTTCCAGAATGCTTTTAATCAAATATCTTTTTTATAATTAACCACGAGTTGTGCTTTAGTAAAACGAAATTATTTCGTTTTTCTAACAGTTCATACGACTTTTCACATGTGTTCTTGACACTGCACAACTCGTGGTTAATTAGAAAAAAGATACTTGATTAAAAGCATTCTGGAAAATGCAGCTTGGAAGTCACTGCATTATTTTAGAGTGCTGCTCCAGTTGAAAAAAGATCGTTCCATAATTTATTCATTCTATGGAAGTGCTTGACGATTATTTCATTAAAAATCAATAAGTTAATTTATTAAACCAATTAAAACCATTAGACAATTATTAATTATTATTATTTTTTGCACAACTTGTAACGTCCCAGCCTCATGCTCGAACGTTTTTTTTCGCCCCCTTTCAAAAATTATGCAATGCCGACAGTAGGTACTTGCAGACCACGCACATACCGGTATCTTCCTTCGTCGAAGCGCACAACTTGTAGTATACAAGTACCTCTAGATTTATGGTCGTGGTAAATACTCCCCTTCCGCGAAAAGCCTACCCAGCACATATTGTCTGCATTTACAAAGAGACCTCACTCGACGTCGCCGCACTCCTTTTTTTTTATCATAGAGTTTTCCTAAATTCGGCATAAATAATTTGTCTTAAAACTTAGCAGCAATCGCATCCAGCGTTTTCCCCGAATATTCCTCCCACATGTGGAATTCAAAGGAGCGACGGGAAAGTCCCTGCAGGATCTTTCCCACGCACAAACCTTTTTTTATATACGCTTCATTTATTCCCTTTCTCTATCTAAAGGACACTGAAATACTTCAAACCACATGCGTCTCAAAATGCGGAATTTTCTCAAACTTAACTCCAAGGAAATAAAAGCCGAACTCCCCTAAAACAGGATGACGACTCTTGTCGACCATCGCGACCAAATGTCGCCTTCATCCATACATAGAAAAAATATCAAATATCAAATAACTTTCCAAAAAACCCGACGACGACCCTTAAACTCTGTCGCGCCTAAGCGTCGCCGTCGCGCCACTACATAGAGATGAGGAACTCCGAAACCAAAGATGATTATTAATCCTCCCTTGCATTTTAACTCCGCCCTAATTTCTAAATGCACAAATGCAATCTGTGTATCCTACAACTGCCCAATCCAAGATCTTGACTAACCAATGACTTTTAACTTCCATCTCAAAAACTGAACCGTGGGAGGCGCTAATCAACTCCAACCTTTCCCAAGAAATTATTATAAAACCATGATACAAACCACAAACTTCGTTCAATCGTTATACAAACTTTATCGAGTTCACGTCGTCGTTACGTCCGTTACTTATTGTAAATTTCGGACTTAAACAAACTTTTGTAAATCTCCATTAAAAGAGACTTAGCTCTCCGACGCGTATCGAAACGATTCGAAACCGATCATAAAACTCATACAAACTGTGCCGAATTTGTTTAAACTTAGTGATAATTACTTTTGATAATCAAATACCCTGTTAATTTGTTATCCGACCGACATTTTTCTTTATTCGGGAAATTTCATCGAAATTTCTCCGGAATTAATCCTTCGAAACATTTCCGAAGAGAATCGAGTGTAAAAACTCAATTTCCTATTATATTCGCGAGCCGCAGACGAACCATCATCAAATCATTGGCAAAAGATATTTAAACTTTCGCGCTCTAAATTCGGTGGTCACGTGTTTCGCATTAAAACCCCTTCGCGGACGTAACAGCCAATAAATCTGGTGGCAGCGGAAAGCAACAAATTCGCACCAGCTAAAAATCTGGTGACAGCGGAAAGCAACAAATTCGCACCAGCTAAAAATCTGATGGCAGCGGAAAGCAACAAATTCGCACCAGCTAAAAATCTGGTGGCAGCGGAAAGCAACATATTCGCACCAGCTAAAAATCTGGTGGCAGCAAAAAGCAACAAATTCGCACCACCTATAAACCTGGTGGCAGTGAAAAACAATAAAATAACACCAGCAATAAATCTGGTGGCAACGGAGAATAAGTTCGGTGATTTATGCCATAACAGAGTATCATTATCAAATAACAAATCGGTAACAGTGAATTAAAATTGTGAACTAAGCTCGTGGCTAAATGCCTTTCTGTTCATTCGCGTCATAAATCTACAAGACGTTCTTCAAGTGCAACATTATAATAGGACGTGAGAAACCTGCTGTAAGTGTGACTGACCGCACACTCATCACCAACATCATAGGCTTCGAGACCCAGGTCAACTTTCGGAAGCAGCCTGACACCTTTGGGACGGTTCGGACGCGTGCCATAAAAACCGCCCGCTACAACTCTCAAATATCTCACACCTATTTACAAGATCTTCAACGAGTAAGTAAAACATTCACAATGCCTAACGACACCGAAATCTCCATGGAAACTTCGACGGCGTACAACCCTTCGCAACCACATCAACAACAAGGGCCAGCGCAGCCTTTGTCACAAAATACTTTCTCTTCATCATTTAAAATTCCATCAACATCGCAACATCCAGTAGATAATAATATGACAAAACTGTACAATAGTTATAGAGACTTTACAAAATATTTACCGAAGTTTGATGGAACAAGTAAAACAATTTCATTAACGGCTTATTTCGAATATTGCGATACAGCAAGAGAATTTATTGCCGCAACTGGGGAAAAGACGGTCGTAGCGTTTTTGAAGAGCAGATGCAAAGGTGCAGCTTTTGAAGCATTAGAAGGTTCTCCAATTCCAACAATAAACGAATTAGTAGAAACGTTAAAAGAGAAATTCATTGTTAAAAAACCAATTGCAATGTGGTTTTCAGAAATTTCCAAATTCCAACAGAAACGTAAAGAATCAGTTACAGAATTTCATAAAAGAATAATCAGAGATTTAACGGGATTTAGACAAGCAATCGACAGTTCGTCCCTTAAGAGTCAAACTGGAGCAATAGAACTTGCGGAAGAGCTAGCAGCTGACCAATTCAGAAAAGGTATTCAACCGATATATCGCGCTCACATCACATTTGAACACCAACCGGATATTGCAAAAATCTTTAAACAAGCGCGCGAAATCGAACGATCAATGGGTTATACAGAGGCAGAAAATGAAAACACGAAAACTTGTTTACCCATAATACGATCAAATAATTTTCGCAATAACACGAAAACTTATTCAAATACGATTTGTACCATTGCAAGAAAACGAACCACACAATAAACGAATGTTTCGCATTGAACAAATCAAACAACAAATCGAAATTAGAAACCAATACGGATGCTGCATTGTGTAATTATTGCAAGACAAAAGGTCACCGGATAAAAGACTGTCGTAAACGAATTTTTAATGAAGGCAAAAAGGCCGAACAGGAGAATTCGAATAATATGCAGGTAAACGGGAAAACGACCCCTCGACAGGGCGCTGCGACGGGACAACACTCGCAAGAGTGCCGGAACGAATAAGCACAAATGCTTCACAAAAAATTCTTCGAGCAAATTGTAATCTCAGTTTCACTTCTATAAATTACAATTCTCCGACAATATTTTTATGCTCGAAGGATCTTATTAAATCAAAAACTTTATTTCTGGCAGATTCCGGTTCTCAATAAAATTTGATCAAAATTAATAATCTGAAAAATCCAAATACAATCAATAGTTCGATAATTTACGAATTGCAAGGAATCTCAAATACTGACAAACCCGTAACCGTGGGTGAAATCAACCTTGAAAGCAATAATAAATTAGAGACATTCCATGTAGTTTCAAAAGATTTCTCGATAGAATTTGATGCAATACTTCGTAACGAGACATTAGGAGAAAACAAGGGTAGAATCGATTGGTTAGCGGAATACGTACGGCTGAACGATACAGATTATCCATTCACAAACACAGAATCGTTTCTTCTGCGGGCCAGACATAAGACGATCATGTTTGTTCGGGTAAATAGCGCGTTAAAGACGGGATACGTACCACGCATACCCTTGTGCGATAACATCTTTGCAGGCGAAGCCTTGGCTACTAATACCAACGACAAAGCTTATATGTATGCCATCAACACCTCAGACAAAGACATTGAGATAAATGCTTCCGTAATTTCTGCCCCTGTAAGAACGGCGCCCCTGAAGCCGCAACAACGGCTGTTCGTACTACGAACTGTTATAATTCCAGGTCTATATCACCTGCTCGCCCTAGGAGCGACGAACATCAGTCGGCTCAATAAATTGGACGTCACCACAAGGGGCACGGTACGCAAGTACCTCGATCTGCTGCACGACGTACCGAACGCGTACTTTCACGCCGACGTTAAAGACGGGGGTCTTTCGATTCCATCCTTTCGCTGGACGGCTCCACTGCAGCGTTTTCATCGGCTGAAACAGCTGACGACCACCTAGGGTGACGCTAGCCCAGAGGCCATGAAGCGCTTCTTGGAGCTCGAACTGAGACGAGCGAGGCAACGGCTCGAAGATAACGGCGTGAGCGTAACAACTCGCGCCGCTCTGAAGGCTCGGTTCGCCAAGCTTCTGCACCAATCCAACGATGGTGCCCCCCTGAAGGGATCGCATGGTGTCCAACACCAACATGCTTGGTTCACGGATGGAACCCTCTTTATGACGGGAAGAGACTTTGTTCGAATGAACAAGCTCCGAATCAATGCCATCCCCTTGAGAACTAGGATGGCAAGAGGACAAGTCCGGGACAAGCAGTGCCGCGCTGGCTGCAACGACGCTGAAACTCTGAATCACGTCCTGCAGCAGTGTCATCGCACACACGCATATGGGGGGGACCGGCCCGGGGGAGGGTTGGGGCGGGAGTGCGGGCCCTGGGGTGGGGGCTGGGGCGTTGGCTCTGGTTGTATGACTGGAGCCAGCGGTTCGGTGTGGAGGGAAGGTGTTGTGTGTGGAGTTCGAGCTGGGGAATCTCGAAAAAAGCCCTACTTTATGGAGAATGTTCGGATCCAGAAAGGTTACAAAGGTGTCATCGGACAGTGGGCTTCCCGCGGCCCAAATATCGGAGGGGACAGAGACGGGTGCCGAAGTCGGCATCACGTCTTCTGGTGTGGTCGAAGTGGCGGCGGAGAGGAGCACCCCTATGGGTCCTCCGGCTTCGCGAGGTGTAAAGAGACGGGCGTCTGGCTCGGGGCGTGAGGCGGCGGATGCTTCGTCGGCGACGGATTCGTCCGTTTCGGCGGTGCGACCGGGGCCGAAGTCCCGAAAAAAGACGGCCCAGAAGCGTATGAAAGCGGTTTCGGGGGAACCTGCTTCCGACGACGGAATGTCGACGGATGCGAGCGAGCCCGGGCCGACACGGAGGACTTGCACTCCGCACGTGCGAGTGGTCGTGGTTGCGGCCGCCCCGCCTGCGGGAGCGGAGGTTCCGATCGAGGCCTGGGGGGTTCAGGCGGCCAGGCGGTCAAAAGGGAAGAAGAAGAGGAAGAAGACGGTGGGGCTTGCCCGTGCTGAACCTGCGGCTGGGACAGGTTCGGCACAACGAGTGGCAGCCCGTTCTGGGGGTACCGCCCCGGTTCGGCATGTGGCCTGTTTGACCGTGCCGGCCACCGCCTTCCGGGGGGAAGGGCTCCCAAGGCATATCAGCCTGACAGCGCTAACTGCTCGGGCTGAGCAGTTGGCGGGCGAGGTGCGTTCGGGCATTATGGACCCGACCAATAAGGTTGCTAAGAGCGTGGCCTCGTTTATCGAGGAAAGGGTCTCTGGGATCCTTTCCCTCCTGGTCGCCGTCACCGGGAGGGTTGAATACTTGTCGGGCGAGTGTGCAAGGCTTCGCTCTGCACACGAACATCTAGTCCGTCGCGTTGGTGATGAAGGAGAGAGAGGTGGATCGCGTGCCGCGGCTACCCTGGGATCAGGAAGCCTCGTGGCTCCCCTGAGACCGGGGCGCCCGGCCACGTTTGCGGAGGCGGTGGGTGTAGCACCGGCGACTGCGGTGCCCCCTGCGGTCGCTGCGGTAGCTGAATCTCGGCCGGCGCCAGCGGCGGTTAGCCCCCCGAGACGTCTTGCACCGAGGGCAAGGCGTGCGCCTCAGCACGCCGTGCTGGTGAGGGCGGCCGAGGGCGCGATGGCGCCTGCCGAGGTAAACGACAGATTGAAGGCCCTTGCAAACCCTGGAAGTGCCTCCATCCGTGTAACGGCAGTTAGGACTGTCCAGGGTGGAGTTTTAGTCGAGACCCGTATGCAGAAGGAACTCGATTTCTTCCGAGCGAGCCAGGAGGTTCGGGAGGGCGGGTTAACCGTGATGGCGCCGGAGGCCCCTCGGAAGAGGGTCGGCGTCTTTGCGGTTCTCGCCGAGGTTACAGAGGGGGCAGTTGTGACCGCCCTTCGTTCTCAGGGTGTCCCTGATATGGGGGAGGAGGAGTTCCGTGCAGCCGTTAGGCTTGCACGGAAATTTAGTGGTGATCGGGCGGGGCCTCAAGGTGCTCATTGGGTGCTGGAGGCCGCGCCTGAGGTGGCGAGGGCGCTGGTGGCGAGGGGGCGCATCTTCCTTGGCTGGCATTCGTGCGTGTTCAGGGATTATGTAGAGGTGGACCGGTGCTTCCGGTGTTTGGGCTACGGCCATGGCACACGGTCCTGCCGGAAGCGGGCGCTGACTTGTGGCTGGTGTGCGATGGACGGGCACTCCGCCGCGGAGTGCCCGTCGAGGGAGCAGCCTCCCTGCTGTGTAAATTGCAGGGAGGCAGGCCTGCGGGCCGCCCACAGGGCCATGGATGGGGCGTGCCGTCTCTACCGGGCCGCCCTTGAGCGAGTGAGGGCTGCAGCGGCCGAGGAGCGGGTCCGCGCTGCAGCAACGGAAATGGCGGCAATGGAGAGAGAGGAGACGGCTGCTACTGCGGCAGCTGAGAGAGAGGGAGAGTGTCCGGGGGCCTCGGAGGGCCCGGCCTCGCCCGGTCCGAATGGCTGAGCGGCGTCCGCCGGGGAGGGCCATCGCCGCCGTTGCTGGGGGTCCAGTGGGTGGTGGGCCGGCTGGACTCAGTGAAGCCAGATCGCGCGTAGAACTTACCCTCTCTCTAGTCCCCTACGCACCCGTCACACAATGAGAGAAGCGCGTGTCCGTGAGCAAGCGACGCTCGGACGCCGTCGGAAAGAGCCGAGCGCGGTCGAGAAACTTCGAGCGCGCCTTCGGCAACTACACTCATACATGGGGATGCTGAGCACGTTCATGTGGCGCGCAGGAGATTAGAGAGAGGGTAACCTCTACGCGCGATCTGGCTGCTGGGTTCTGGCTGCGCTGCCTTAGCACGGCTCGCGCGTGACGTCATACGACGGCCCGCGTGTCGTGCGAGCTCTTCTAATAAATTGCTCTCGCTTCACTCACACCCGTCCTAATGCCAAATGCATTATAATCCCTATGAATAAACGGAAATATATTTATATAACTAATATTACATTAATTCTTATACTTTTATCGAGGGATAAAGCAACAAAACAGCAAACGAATACGAGCCAATCATCTATCCGGCCGCGAATCACAAGTACGAGAATATGCACCTATTCCTTAAGCGATTAGATGGTCCAGTCGGTAGCGTGCCTGACTTCGGTCCGGAGGGGCGCGGGATCGATCCCCGCTCTGAGTATTTTTTTTTATTTTTTATTTTTTTGCGAATTGTTCATTCGTGATACACGCTTATTGAACGAACAACAACTTTGTAATCGTATGATAATACATCTAAAATTTAGATGTATTATTATATTATACTTCGCTTACGATTGATATGATAAGAATACATGTAAAATTTAGATGTATTATCTCTTTAATTTTAGTATCTAAAAATTTCTAAAATTTAGATGTATTATTATATTATTCTTCATCATATTTCCATACTTTCTCTATTTATACAAACTTTTATCAAGCGATAAAACATTATCCCCGAAAACAAGCCAATCATAATCCATCCGGCCGCGACTCACAAGTACCAGAAGGTGCACTAATTCTACAAGCAATGGAATGGTCCCGTGGTAGCATGTCGGACTCCGGACGGCAGGGCATGGGATCGGTTCCCGCGCTCAGTACTTTTTTTTTTGTTATGAGGCGAGTTCATTCGTGAAACACGCTGAAATAAATTTTAAAATAATATATATATCACATTGGTCAAGTGGCGAAGTAGGCAAAACACCAAAAAATCAAAGCGTCACTGCTGAATGTCGAAGTATTTTAACCTTTTCCGATGATTAAATTCGGTGGTTTCGTACAAAAAGAAGTGAAATCCACATTTAAAACTTTAAAAAGTAAAAAATGTACACCGAGTAATAAAAATAGAAGTTTTCGTTGAAAAGTATTTTTTTCAAATAGTGTGAAAAATAAAAATAACATTTTCAAAAAAAAAACAAACTTGGCATGCATGGTTAAGAAAAAGAGGTGCATCCACGTCAAGATTGATTTTTTTTTTCCGCGCCCCTCCGGACCGAAGTCAGGCACGCTACCGACTGGACCATCTAATCGCTTGAGGAATAGGTGCATATTCTCGTACTTGTGATTCGCGGCCGGATAGATGATTGGCTTGTATTCGTTTGCTGTTTTGTTGCTTTATCCCTCGATAAAAGTATAAGAATTAATGTAATATTAGTTATATAAATATATTTCCGTTTATTCATAGGGATTATAATGCATTTGGCATTAGGACGGGTGTGAGTGAAGCGAGAGCAATTTATTAGAAGAGCTCGCACGACACGCGGGCCGTCGTGTGACGTCACGCGCGAGCCGTGCTAAGGCAACGCAGCCAGAAACCAGCAGTCAGATCGCGCGTAGAGGTTACCCTCTCTCTAATCTCCTGCGCGCCACATGAACGTGCTCAGCGTCCCCATGTATGAGTGTAGCTGCCGAAGGCGCGCTCGAAGTTTCTCGACCGCGCTCGGCTCTTTCCGACGGCGTCCGTGCGTCGCTTGCTCACGGACACGCGCTTCTCTCATTGTGTGACGGGTGCGTAGGGGACTAGAGAGAGGGTAAGTTCTACGCGCGATCTGGCTTCACTGGCTGGACTTGGTGTCCTCCAGCTCAACTGCCAGCGATCTCGGGGGGTGATGGCTGAACTCGGCCAGGTGCTCACCAAGTGTCGCTTCGGTGCCGCCCTTCTGCATACATGCGGGCGGGTGGTGTCGTCGCTGGGCTCCCGGCGTGGATGCGAGCGTTTCCGAGCGGCGATGGCGGATCCGCGGTCGTCCTCGCTGATGCGTCGCTTGATGCGACGGTGGTTGTGGTCCTTGGCGGGGGCGTGGGTGCTACGGTGTGGGTACGCGGGGGTTTTGATACTATGTACCTGTGCTCCGTGTACTGCCGGCATGGGGTGCCTCTCGACACCTATCTTCAGTATCTGGAGTGGGTATTTACCCAGCTGCGGGGGGCGCCTGCGCTGGCGGGCATGGATGCGAACGCTGTATCCCGCTTGTGGCACTCGAAGAACGGCTTTCGGGGCCACCAGAATGCCGTCAGGGGCGGTGAGCCTGGCTGTACCAGGCTCGGTGGGAGATCCTGCCAGACATGGTGCACTCTGATCACAATAGTATCAGTGTGACCCTGTCCTGGGTCGGCCGGGATGCCGACCGTCCGCTGCCTGTAAAAAGGTGGTGGACCATTGGCGTGAATTGGGCGACGTATGGGGCGGCTCTTGCGCTTGCTGCGCAGGAGCTGGACCGCGACGCATTGGCGGGGAATGGTCCGGCCACCCACGCGGGGGCGGTTGCGTCCTTGGTTGAGGACGTGAACGGCTCTCAGTTGGGGGCGGCTGGGCCATCGCCGCGGCGGAGGTCTCGGTGGTGGGGCCGGGAGCTCGCCCGGCTGAAGCGGCTCGCTAGACAGGCGAGGGCTGCTCTGCAGGGGGCTAGAAGACG
>OY390728.1:1615880-1867618 GCA_959613375.1 Heteropelma amictum | reverse complement strand
GGGAGAGGGGACAGCCTGTTCCGTTCGATGGCGATGGTTCCTCTCTGTGGAACCACCAGCGGATGAAGAGGCGCGCGGAGAGACTGACAACGTGTCCTTCTCCATCTGTAAGATAGAGAAAAGGAGGAAGTCGTTGCCGCGTCGCTCCGAGACTTTTGAATGAACGTCACGCCCGAAAACGGGGCACGTTCGCCGCGTCCCCGGGGGTGTTGCGCGTGTTCTCGCCCGTCCTCGCTCGCCGCGCGGCTCTCTCGAGCTCCGAACGAGGTGAAAACAAAATCGAGTCTTGGCCCGCGCGTGATCTGCGACATGTGGTGGTGGGTGGCGGTGAAGGTAGTCGGCGTAAGCCTCTTCTCCGCCCCCCCCCCCCCGCGCTCTGTCGCGTCGCGTTACAAGTACAGACAGGAGAGAGAAGAAGGAGGAGGTGCATGGGTGTTTCATACTGAGCACACAACGCCGTGTGTATTACGCGCTGAGACGCATGATTTATTACCCTGAACGGTGGATCACTTGGCTCGTAGGTCGATGAAGAACGCGGCTAATTGCGCGTCAACTTGTGAACTGCAGGACACATGAACATCGACATTTCGAACGCACATTGCGGTCCACGGATACAATTCCCGGACCACACCTGGCTGAGGGTCGTTAAAACTTTCGAGACTGCCTCCTCTTATTGTCTCTTCCGCTTGCGAGAGAGAGAGAGACAGAGGCGCGCGTAATGAACTTCTCGTCGTTTCGCTGTCGAGAGGCGTGGATTGCTGTGCCCGTCCCTGTTCTTCACTCCGGTGCCCGTTTGCGGCGGGCCGGGGGGGAGGGGGGCGTCCGGCAACCGCCTGGCGAACGGCGTCGTCCGAAACAACACGTTGAGAGAAAAACATGTGAGAGCGGCCTTCGACGCTGGCGACACCCTGCGCGACGCGGGGCTGGTCGTCCGAGGTTGCGCTGGTTGCGCACGTCTGTTTTCACAGAGGGCGCGCGGCACGCCCGCCCGCCTAGCGGTCGATCGAGTCCCCGTGGACGAACACGGTGAGAGGGAAGTCTGACGGAAGAGAGCAGAGGAGAGAAGAAGAGAAGAGAGGGTAGTAGACGCGCGCGGGGGCCAGACGCTCGCTCTCTCACACGAGAGCGCCCGCGCGCCCCGCGTACTCGCTCTCTCTTTCTCTCTTTCTTTCCCTCTTTCTCCTCCTCCTTCTCTCGGCATCCGTGCGAGAAGGACAGATCGAAGGAGAGAGACATATAATGGACCGCAGGCGGCGGTGACGGCGGCTGCTCAGTGTGCGCGACTGCAACATACGACGACCTCGGAGCAGGCGAGATCACCCGCTGAATTTAAGCATATTATTAAGCGGAGGAATAGAAATTAACCAGGATTCCCCCAGTAGCTGCGAGCGAACGGGGAGGAGCCCAGCACTGAAATCCACGGCAAGGTCGCCGGGAGATGTGGTGTTCGGGAGGATCCATCTATCCCGAGGGGTACGGCCCGAGCCCAAGTCCATCTTAAATGGGGCCAATTACCCGCAAACGGTGCCAGGCCCGTAGCGGCCGGGACGACCTTCGAGAGGATCTCTCCTTAGAGTCGGGTTGCTTGAGAGTGCAGCTCTGAGCCGGTGGTAAACTCTATCTAAGGCTAAATACGACCACGAGTTCGATAGCGAACAAGTACCGTGAGGGAAAGTTGAGCAGAACTTTGAAGAGAGAGTTCAAGAGTACGTGAAACCATTCAGGGGTAAACCTGAGAAACCCGAAAGATCGAATGAGGAGATTCATCGTCAGCGAATCCCGGCGAGGGCCGCGATACGCGATGCCGGCGGCCTCGCGCCGCCGTGCACGCGTTCGGGCCCTCAACTCCGGATCTCGTCGGCGTGCACTTCTCCCCTAGTAGGACGTCGCGACCCGTCGGGCGTCGGTCTACGGCCCGGGTGGGCACCTGTCGCGTGGAGAGCCCCCCACGGGGGGCCTCGCGCGGCAGACCCCCGGTGGCCCGGCCAGCTGCCCGGCGGTACTCGCACGGTACTGAGCCGCACACGAAATCGAAATGCGTCCGGCCCACCGCAAGCTTAGCCAGTGAGATTAACCACGGATGCCACGGACCTTGCGCCGTCACCGTGCCTGGCCGGCTGTTGGCCGGCGGTGCACTTGGACCGGCTCGAAGATTGCATTACCGGTCTGCGACGCTACTGCTTTGGGTACTTTCAGGACCCGTCTTGAAACACGGACCAAGGAGTCCAACATGTGCGCGAGTCATTGGGATCTCAAAGCCCAGAGACGCAATGAAATTGAAGGTCGGCCCCGCGCCGACCGAGGGAGGATGGTCCGCGTTACGATGCGGTCCTGCACTCCCGGGGCGTCTCGCTCTCATCGCGAGGAAAGGCGCACCCAGAGCGTACACGTTGAGACCCGAAAGATGGTGAACTATGCCTGGTCAGGACGAAGTCAGGGGAAACCTTGATGGAGGTCCGTAGCGATTCTGACGTGCAAATCGATCGTCGTAACTGGGTATAGGTGCGAAAGACTAATCGAACCATCTAGTAGCTGGTTCCCTCCGAAGTTTCCCTCAGGATAGCTGGTACTCGCGTGTTCGTTGAACTTATGCGAGTCTCATCTGGTAAAGCGAATGATTAGAGGCATTGGGGCTGAAACGACCTCAACCTATTCTCAAACTTTAAATGGGTGAGATCTCTGGCTTGCTTGAACGCTGGAGCCACGAGATTTCGGATCAGAGTGCCAAGTGGGCCAATTTTGGTAAGCAGAACTGGCGCTGTGGGATGAACCAAACGCAGAGTTGAGGCGCCCAAGTCGACGCTTATGGGATACCATGGAAGGCGTTGGTTGCTTAAGACAGCAGGACGGTGGCCATGGAAGTCGGAATCCGCTAAGGAGTGTGTAACAACTCACCTGCCGAAGCAACTAGCCCTGAAAATGGATGGCGCTGAAGCGTCGGGCCTATACTCTGCCGTCAGCGGCAAGCCGCACGGGGGACCCACGTACCCCGTCGTGAGGCCCTGACGAGCAGGAGGGTCGCGGCGGTGCGCGCAGAAGGGTCTGGGCGTGAGCCTGCCTGGAGCCGCCGTCGGTGCAGATCTTGGTGGTAGTAGCAAATACTCCAGCGAGGCCCTGGAGGACTGACGTGGAGAAGGGTTTCGTGTGAACAGCCGTTGCACACGCGTCAGTCGATCCTAAGCCCTAGGAGAAATCCTATGTCGATGCGGTGTTTCAGTCACGCTGAGTGTGTAATATACATATATTCGCCGAGAGGCGCTCACGTTATTACAAGACACACACTTATCGGGCGAAAGGGAATCCGGTTCCTATTCCGGAACCCGGCAGCGGGACCGTATACAATTCGGGCTCTCTCAAGAGAGTTCGTCGGGGTAATCCAAAATGAACTGGAGACGCCGTCGGGAGATCCGGGAAGAGTTTTCTTTTCTGTATAAGCGTTCGAGTTCCCTGGAAACCTCTAGCAGGGAGATAGGGTTTGGAACGCGAAGAGCACCGCAGTTGCGGTGGTGTCCGGATATTCCCCTCGGACCTTGACCATACACGAGAGGGCCACGTGGAGGTGTCGCGCCGGCTCGTACCCATATCCGCAGCAGGTCTCCAAGGTAAAGAGCCTCTAGTCAATAGACTAATGTAGGTAAGGAAAGTCGGCAAATTGGATCCGTAACTTCGGAATAAGGATTGGCTCTGAGGAGCGGGGCGCGTCGGGCTTGTGAGGGAAGCGGGTTTGGCTACCGTGCCGGGCCTGGGCGAGGTGAACCTGGGCGCCTCTCCAGGGGGCGCGCTCGGCGGAATCTGAGCTCGGTCCCGTGCCTTGGCATCCCGCGAATCTTCCTTGCTGCGAGGCTTCCTCGGCGGTTTCCGCCGTCTTGGTCGTCCTCTTCGGCCGCTATTCAACGCTCAGCTCAGAACTTGCACAGACTAGGGGAATCCGACTGTCTAATTAAAACAAAGCATTACAATGACCCTCGCGGGTGTTGACGCAATGTGATTTCTGCCCAGTGCTTTGAATGTCAACGTGAAGAAATTCAAGCAAGCGTGGGTAAACGGCGGGAGTAACTATGACTCTCTTAAGGGGGTCATTAGGTGCTTCTGGAGACCACACGACGTTTACCCCTAAAGCTGCCAGTTAGCTGCCCAATCTCACGCACGTGAGTAACGGATGCTGCTGGTAGCAACGAGTGTGGGAGAGTGGTGCGAAAGCCCGCTTGAGCGATTCTCGTTAACGCTGCAGGGAGGACCCTACTAACATGAGCAGCGGAACCGGCCTGGGCGACCAGGCTCGTGTGTTCCGCCAAATGGTTGGAACCAAACTAAACAATCGAGCGATCCGCCTACCATTAAAAGCAGCTCTGCGGCGCTGGTCCCTGCGCAATAGGGTGTATCGATGGGTCGCTGCGCCTGAATAATGTTCGCCGCGGGACTCAACACTTGTGTTGGGAGCCCGACCCCGGAGCATCAGTGTTTGGGAGGTGGCGGCTCCGTCGGCATACCGCGTGGGAACTGATGTTGTAGGGTGACATAACGGACGTTGTGGTTGGATGAGGCGTGGGGCTTTCATTCGATCGCAGACGTCCGCGATAAACCATCTGTCAGGGCTCAGGCCCTGACCATTTTTTTTTGTTCGTCCAAGCTGACGCGCATTGCTTGTGTTGTGCATTATTATGACGCGCATTGCTTGTGTTTGACGCGAGGTACTGACGCGCATTGCTTGTGTTTGACGCGAGGACTTAGCCAGGAGCAACACGGAGGTGGGCGCAACATCTACACTGATGGACCAATCAGCGCCGCTGAAAGGGGAAGTAAACGGTAAAGCACCGAAATTCCCCATAGGAACCCAACCTGCGCCATTTTTCCACCAAGGCGAGCCATGCAGCGCCAAACAGCAAGCCGCTCAGCTCGTTACAATAAAGGGACCTAGTCAGAGCATCTGACACGGGATGGATTACGACTCTTGACGACAAGACATATCCAAGGACTTGATTGGAGTTAGGCCACTGTGCCGAAAGCCCAAAAAAGAAACCAAATATGGCAGAACATATACGGAACTCCTCGGAGGCGAGTGAGCCAGACCCCGGCCCACTCGTCGCGGATTTATCCGCCAGGTCGATGACGATAACGAACCGGCGAGTCCAAAGTTAATGAGAGAATGGGAAGTTGCGGTCTCCTTAGAAGGACCTACAATGTGTGAACCGTGCAGATGGAATAATGTCCAAAAGGCATGTCTCCATCCAAAAGATCTTGCGAAACACTTAACAGAGCAACACTGGCAAACAGTAATCACTTTCAGATGCAACCAGTGTAACAAGTGCTTTCCAGGTCTAAGAAATTGGAATGGTCACAAGGCCCACTGCAAAGGCCCGGCAGATCCAATAGAAGAAGGAAGTTTTCCCTGTCAACTCTGCGGAAACCAGTTCGCCACAAAATCCGGGCGATCACAACATGAGAGGCATGCGCACCCGAACCTCCGAAATGCGCGCCGCCTCGAACAAATAGAACAAGACAACCGACCTGGCAAAAAGCGTATGTCTGGTCGGCAGACGAGATCGAACGCCTTCAGGAATGAAGGCCTAAGGCCACTCCCGAGGCTGAAAAAATAGGCTTTTTGGGGATTTTTTTTCAGAAAAACTACAAAATAAATCGAGAAAACAGAAACGCGATTTTATTATCTATATCAGTGACTGCTTACAATAATTTTTTTGAAGCGATTGATTACAAAATGGCGGCTGCGCAGCGTTTTTGCGACGACGTCTTTTTTTTTTCGGGGTCCACGGCCGGACTAAAAGCTCCTGTAATTTTTAAAATAATAATGAGCAAATGAATTTCCCGATTATATACAGCCTGTCCCAAAAGGGTCGAAGGATCTCTGAAGGAGTGGTAAATCTCAAAATTCTGAATCGAAAAGTCCTCAGCGGTTTTTCGATCCGATGCACCCCTGATGAGTTATTAATAATTAATGACAGCCAATAATACGCGTGGGCTGGGCGGCGCGTGGTGGTGTGCGTGTGACGGTGTGCCCGGCTGCACCGCGAGAGGCAGGGCTACGCCGCGCGACGCGGACGTGTGTGTGCATGGCTGTGAGGGCCCAAGCTAGGCAGCGAGATTTGATTGTATTGAAGGAGAATGCGAAAACAATAAGTAGCGCCCCGCGATGATACATATTTATATGAAATGGATGATAAATTAATTAAATTAAATGAATTCATATGGAATTGTAAATCCTGAATGGAAAGCGAAACCTCCACTGAAGATGTTAAAATTCCACTTATTTATTTACTTAAACTAAAAATAAACATCAGCTTGGCGTTTTTTCATACGATATTTTTTCATTATTGATTGAAAACAAAAAAAAATTATACGCATTAATGGTCGAATTTTACGCATGCTAATTAATTTATTTTCATGATTGTCCGACTAACAAGGAACGTATGCGAGGTGTCCCCCTCCGATTTCGACGAAAATTTGATATGTTATAGTCCATCGAAAAATAAGAGACACGTATTTTTTTTTATCGGTGGTCACGGGATTTTAAGGGGTGAAATCAACCCTCAAAGTTGGGCATGTTAGAGGGTCGGTGAGCTGTTTCAAATGGAAAGAGTGTATGGATCGGAATAAAACCGGATCCATGACATTCCTTATGTCGAGTAATGAAAAACACACGTTCACCTTTTTGAGCAACCCTGTCTTAAGGGGGTGAACCACCCCGTGACCGTTTTAATTTTCATGTACAAAGAAAAGTTATTGACCCATTTTGATGAAACAAAAACCAAATTGCAGAACAACAAAAAATGAAGTTGACGTGTTTTTGGATTTTTCAAAAAAAAAAGATTAAGGGGTTAAACACCCCAAAAAGATGATTTTTATTTTTGATATGGAAACCATTTTTTTCTATCTCGAGAACTATCTCATTACTTTTATGCACTCATTTTCAAGCCTCTGATATAATTTCTATTAGCAGTTGAGAGATTAATTATTGTTGCTTTCATCTCACGTGATACTTAATTTCTCTACACTGTCTGTTTTTGGCTATATTTAAGCTCGCTGGATGTTCGCTCGAAGCGTATTAGTAGTGTGAGAGTATTATTTGGTATCCCCACATCGGGAAAATACAATAAACAGATCTAATCGTTATCTTATCGGGACGAATTTACGCATCACTCTCCAAAAAATGTTCAACGTTATTTTTACGTGAGCACTTGTCCAGATGACGTTACTTACGACCACATGAGATAACAAAACTCTAGCTCACCTATTTATGCAAAGAATGTTGAACAAGAGTTTCAGTTTCGTTCCATTTGTTGAGCTCTCATTATTATATTAGCCATAGAGAGCTAAGTGAAGTGAAAAAAGTGAAGATACAATGTATATCAATCCAATGAATGTAATAAGACTCTTACTTATCACCTTTCAAGCATTAGATCTTCCTGATAGTCCGGTTAACAACGATGAAGTAGAGTTGACAGAGAAAATAGAACAACTGTTAAAAGACGCCATGAACGAGTTTAATCATGTGGAAATTATTGAAGATACTACATTAGACTTTCAAGAACCATTCAAAGATTTAGTAGTGGAAGCTGTGGAGGACAATGACGAATGGAGTGCTGGAGTAGCTCAACTTGATTCTATGACTTGTTCCGACGATGAAGAAAATTTGAGCTATGACTACAAACGCAGAGCCGTTGAATATTGGAGAAGTGCTAAGACAACAAAAAATTTAAAAATAGAGACGGTCCAAAATAAATTCAAAAAAGTAACATCAGTGCGCCAGTTGCGACGTTGGGCTCACCAAATAAATCGAGGAGGAACCTACAGGGAGCAATTATCACGCATTTCAGAATATACACTCAATAATCTGAAATATGCTATAGAGTCAGGTTTAATTGTTCACGATGTTGATATCCGAAGATGGGCTTAACGAGGAAAACAATTGATTTCAAATGAGGATATTCGTTTTCTGGCTTCACATGCATGGATACATAAATTCAAAAAAATTTATCGTATAACTAGCAGGAAAATAAATAAATTTATTTCAAGAAGGACCCTAGAATCAAAAGGAACATTGCAAAGTGATGCAGATAAATTTATTTCTGAAGTTCAATTAAAAATCAGACAGTACGGTTTAGAAAATATTTATAATTCTGACCAAAGTGGATTCCAATTAGAAATACATTCAGGACGAACATTAGCGGAAGAAGGTACGAAACAAATAGAATGCGTCGTACAATCCGTTTCGGCGACAACACATAGTTACACGATTCAGCCGACAATATCAGGAGATGGAAAACTCCTATCCCCGCTTTTGATAGTCTTGAAAGAACCATCTGGACGATTGGGGCCAATAGTAGAAAAAAATATTTTTCGACCAGCGAATGTCTTCATAAGTGTTTCCAAATCTGGCAAACTCACATCAGGTATATTGCAATTTTGTATTTTTAAGATATCAAAAGGGATCTTGAATATGGAAAAATGTTATATATGATATGTTCAATTTACATTCCCTTGCAGAACACTTCAAAGTATGGCTCAAAGAAGTTTTCTTTCCGAACGTTGGTGAGAAGAGTATTCTTTTGATCGATTCTTGGAGTGGACATTGCGCCGAAGCTGTTAGCGAAGTCACACCACGTAATCAGCAAGTCATCACAATGATTATACCAAAAAGCACAACAGGAAAAATTCAACCACTCGACGTGTACGGATTTAGAATCTGGAAAAATTATGTTAAACACTTTTCGGACAGTATCATGTTGATGGACTATGATTTAGATTTGCACTCAAGGAACAATATAATCAAATTACAATCCCTTGTACATAATCAATTGTCTTCTCCGAGGTACGAAAATTTGTTTCGATATGCTTGGTTCAAAAGTGGTTACATAAAAGAACGACCTGAACATTTTGAAAATCCGGTCGAATTCGCTTATGGGACGTTTTCGCAGTCCCAATGTGAAATTGAAGGCTGTACAAATGTAGCTGTAGTGAGATGTTCTTGGTGCAAAAAATCACTTTGTTTTAAACATTTTTTCGAAGAATACCACTTCTGTTCTACATATAACCATTGAATTTAGCACTAAACGAGTGAAGTAAAAATAAACCCAATAAAACAAATTTATTTATGTATCATGATTCGATTGTATGTGCCATGCTTAAAATTTGTATTCCAAATGAAATAAAACAGAATTCTGATCTATACAAATTTCAATTTGATTCATATTAAGCCGGAAATGCAAACAAATTTAAATATAGCCAAAAACAGACAGTGTAGAGAAATTATCACATGTGAGATGAAAGCAACGATAATTAATCTCTCAACTGCTAATAGAAATATTGACAGAGGCTTGAAAATGAGTGCATAAAAGTAATGAGATAGTTCTCGAGATAGAAAAAAATGGTTTCCATATCGAAAATAAAAATCATCTTTTTGGGGTGTTTAACCCCTTAAGCTTTTTTTTTTTTGAAAAATCCAAAAACACGTCAACTTCATTTTTTGTTGTTCTTCAATTTGGTTTTTGTTTCATCAAAATCGGTCAATAACTTTTCTTTGTACATGAAAATTAAAACGGTCACGGGGTGGTTCACCCCCTTAAGACAGGGTTGCTCGAAAAGGTGAACGTGAGTTTTTCATTACTCGACATAAGGAATGTCATGGATCTGGTTTTATTCCGATCCGTACACTCTTTCTATTTGAAACAGCTCACCGACCCTCTAACATGCCAAACTGTGAGGGTTGATTTCACCCCTTAAAACCCCGTGACCGCCGATAAAAAAAAATACGTGTCTCTTATTTTTCGATGGACTATAACATATCAAATTTTCGTCGAAATCGGAGGGAGACACCTCGCATACTTTCCTTGTTAGTTAATTGATGAGTGAGATAATCAACTCGATCAATGACTCTTCCTCCTTACTTCTCGAACGAATCGTCTCGAGATAATTAAATTTAAGGTGTTTCTGAAGAGAGAAATAGCGAATATCCTGAGAGGTATAGATTTTCAAAACTCTCGACACGGAGAAATAGAAATTTCAACATTTCAGTCTGCGAATATTTCACAAAATGTATTTAGTTTCAACAAATCATAATTTGCCGACATTTTTAGGGTTGAGGAGAGGATAAAATCCTCTCTTAAAAATTCAAGCGTCCCTTCGAACGGTGAGTATGTATACATGTAAAAAATGTTACAAATATATTTTTTTTGCAATGATTCATTATCATTTATTGTTATTCGTGTTATGTAATTATTATACAACACAAAAAATGTCAGTACAAAGATTTCAACACAACATCTCCTAATTATTATTTTTAGGATCCTCGGAGGTGTCGGGTACATTTTTATAACGTTTGAATCCTTGTATTATTCTTAATTCTATTTAAATTCTCAAGAATCGTTGAAAAAAAATTATTCTAATAATTGTTGAAACACTGCTATGATTTTTTGACATTTTTCCATTTTTAGTCTTACAGTTTTAGCAGTTCGTTGTAATTTTTTTGTTTTTGTTTTTGCATAAGAATTTTTTAACGATTGTTGTGAATTTAAATAAAATTATGAACACAATTTTGTTTGCCGTGCAGATGTTTTTGAAGTATTATGTATTTCGAAGGATTCAAAAGTTATAAAAATACACCCGACACCTCCCAGGATTCCGAAGAATAATAATTACAAGATGTTGTGGTGAAATGTTTGACGTTTGACAAATACTGACGTTGTTTGTGTTGTACAATATTTACACAACACGAATAACAATAAATGATGATCAATCATTGCAAAAAAATGTATTTCTAATATTTTTTACATGTACATACTCACCGTTCGAAGGGATGCTTGAATTTTTAAGGAGAGGATTTCATCCACTCCTCAATCCTAGAAATGTCGGCAAATTGTGATTTGTTGAAATTAAATACATTATGTGAAATAATCACAGACTGAAATGTTGAAATTTCTATTTCTCCGTGTCGAGAGTTTTGAAAATCTTTACCTCTCAGGATATTCGCTATTTCCCTGTTCAGAAACACCGTAAATTCAATTATCTCGAGACGATTCTTTCGAGAAGTAAGGAGGCAGAGTCATTGATCGAGTTGATTATCTCACTCATCAATTAACTAAGTCTGACAATTATGAAAATTAATTAATTAGCATGCGTTAAATTCGACCATTAAAGCGCATAATTTTTTTTTGTTTTCAATCAATAATGTAAAAATATCGTATGACAAAACGCCAAGCTGATGTTTATTTTTAGTTCAAGTAAATAAATAAATGGAATTTTAACGGCTTTAGTAGAAATTTCGCTTTCCATTAAGGATTTACAATTTCACGTGAATTCATTTATCATCCATTTATGAAAATGTATCATCGCGGGGTGCTACTTATTGTTTTCGCGTTCTCCTTCAATACAATCAACGCGTGCTGCCTAGCTTGGGCCCTCACACCCATGCACACACACACGTCCACGTCGCGCGGCGTAGCCCTGCCTCTCGCGGTGCGGCCGGGCACACCGTCACACGCACACCACCACGCGCCGCCCAGCCCACGCGTATTATTGGCTGTCATTAATCATTAATAACTCATCAGGGGTGCATCAGATCGAAAAACCGCTGAGGACTTTTCGATTCAGAATTTCGAGATCTACCACCCCTTCAGAGATCCTTCGACCCTTTTGGGACAGGCTGTATAGTAATTGCTATAGAAGTACGTAAGATTTTTGCGATATATTGATTTTTGGCCAAATGGCGCCCTTCTAAAGTGAAAAATGAAAAACTTGCCTGAAAAATTGTTAGATAATTGTTAATAACAAATAAACTACGCAATATACAAAAAAATCCTACGTACTTCCATAGACAATGTATATTTCAAGATATTTTCAAAATTTCAAGTTAATCGGTTGAAAATTGCTTGAGTTACGAGTCCGGCCAACTTGAAAAATACAGTATTGAGATAAACGCGTTTAAAGTTTTGAGTAGTAGAAAATCATGAATAATTTCACAATACCTTTAATCTGCGATGCCTGCACCATACAATTGGCCTTCCAGATTATCTTCCTGCTCTTGCATTTCTTTTCTGCTTGATCTTGAAGCGATTCTTGCCTCTTTTACCCGGTCGGACAGCGATCTTTCTGCAAGCTTTATGCGCTGTTTGTCGCTGTTTTTTAGCCCAATATTCACACGCCTTATAGTTTTTTGATTTCACTACACAATCAACGATTTTTCCACCGTTATAGCCAATAAAAGTCGTTATCCCATACAAAGACGTAAATTCACGTTTTCTCCACGAGTCATCGCCTGATACTACAATTCCATTTTCTCCATTTTCAATACATACGGTTTTCTCTTCTTCCGCAGCTCTCATCATACCGTTCTTGCAAACTAGATTGGTTGCAGAGCTCATTTTTTTGACAATTTTATCGTAGAATGAGTGAAAGGTAGGCCGAGGTAATTCCATGAATGCACAGAATTTTCTTATTCCGTGCCAACCAACTCCAAGCAATCGCATGGCAATTATGATTCTACGGTTGATTTCGTAGCCTTTCTCAACAAGTGGACAACTCGGTATCTCGGTCTTTTCACAATTCTCACAGGACACCACTAGTTTGAATCCCAAACCACGCTTACAGCTTTCAGTAAATTTCACTTCCGATTGGCATATCTTACAAACGACAGCGTTCGAAATAGCTGAAAATACTGCAATAAAGTTGATTATACGATATCCAAACGCTGGATCCACTTCAATATCATATAAATATTCCGATTGCTTTAGTTTTTTTGCCGATGTACTGGCATTCAAGTCGTCTGGTGCTTCTAGCTCATGGCGATTCAATGGTCTTTTTCGAGATATTTTTGGTCTCTTTCTATTGCAAAACGACGTTTTTATTCCTTTCTTCGCACTGTACACTACTTTATCACTCATTGTAAAAACTCAATAATTATACAGGGAAAAAAAAATTGAAGTTCACAGAAATATCGAGAAAAACAAGTGTTCGTCGACTAGCGTCTTTCTCAAATGCTTGGCTGTGCCGAACTAACTAAAAGAGACGTTCGACAAGGATAAACTCGTCTAGACTAGTCAGGAAATAAATATTTTCAATAACATCTGCCGTATACCTGCTCTAGTCCCCTAACGTACCTTCCCCCTAGCGCTCACAAAAGGAGCTCGTTGCGGACCAGATGGCCTTGTACTAAAATTCGAAAACCGAGTACCTAAAGGTTTTTCCCGGCCATCATCTTCTGGGGCATAATTTTTGAGGTCCTAAGGAACCATTTGGAATTTAAAAAAAATTATTAATTTTTCGAAAATTCTAGGGTGGCCTAAGGCCTTAAACGAGCGGTTCAGGGGACAGAGAAACATAAATTCCCTATTAGCCCCGCACTTCCCAAATAAAACACTTAAGCAAATAAGTGAGAAATGGAGGCTCCGGCAAAGAACCAGAACTCCACAGGCCGAGGTCGATGAAACGACGACAGCGGAAACCGATCGCAATAGTGCCGATAGCACCAATGAGGTGGAGCAAGAGGAAGCCGCAACAAATGGCGATCCACTGGAGCCTGACACAAACCCACAAGGTATGATGGAATGGCACGAATCAATAGCAAGAGCTATAGAAGACGAAGACATACCAGAAAATGGGAAAATTAGTGACTGGGTTGCAACCCTAAAAGAATTGTGGCGAGAGAGTCAGGGGGCACCTGAAGAAATGCAGGCGGGCATCGACCGAATAGTGGACGAATTGGTGAGGACACTGCGGCCGCCTGGAGATCGAGAAACCGAAAATATCGCCCCAGGTAGGCATAGAGCAGAGCCGGACAAGAGACCGGAACGTGCCAAGTCAAGAAATGTACGACAATGTTGCAACAGGCCGGCAAATAGGAACAGGCGAAAGCGCTTCGCCTACGCTAGATGTCAAGAACTCTACGACAAATGTCCAGAAAAGCTGGCCGAACTAGCAGTCCAAGGAGACTTCTCGTTCACGGATCTACGAAAAGATCCACCGACAAGAAAAGATATCATAGAGCTATACCAAAGCCTGTGGGGCAGAGATAGCCCAAGGGAAAGAACTGCCCAAAACATCCAACAGAGGCAACTAGCTGGCTGCACCGAAAGAGTGCCCCCTTTCACAAAGGATGAGATAAGAAAAAGAATTAGAAAGATCAAAGGCAGCGCAGCGGCCGGAATTGACAAGGTCAAGAAAATCGACATGCAAAAACAGGGAATGGATGGAGCACTTACGGTGCTATTCAATACCTTGCTAAAAGAGGGTCTTTTCCCGAGCAGTTGGCGAAGGAACAGGACAACTCTAATACCCAAGGAAGGAAAAGATACGACCGACATCAAAAACTGGCGCCCGATCACAGTCGGGTCGATACTAGCCAGAAGCTTCTGTGCGCTCCTAGACCAGCGCATAAGAGCCATCATAAAGCAAACCCCCCGGCAGAAGGGCTTCACGTCCGAAGATGGACGTGCTCTAACCGTGCTTCTACTAAACGAAGCACTATCTGAAATGAAGAAGGAGGCGGGAGGTGTAGTGACCGTTTTAGACGTGTCCAAAGCTTTTGACACTATCCCACACTTATGTATACGAGGGGCACTCGAGAGGAAAGGAGTACCAGAAGTGCTGAGCAGCCTTATAGTCTCGATGTATAAGGACTGCTCAACCTCCATAAGAGGTCGTGATGGTACTGTGGACATACTCCTCAAGAGGGGAGTAAAACAAGGCGATCACTATCGCCATTGCTATTTAACCTCGCAATAGAATCAATCATTGAAGAGGTGGACGAGCAAGAGGGAGGACTAAGACTAGGCAATACAGATTTATCTATACTCGCCTTCGCAGACGATCTGGTGCTTCTTACCAAGAACAAACACAAAGCCCAGGAAAAACTACAAAAAGTAAAGGAAGGTCTCGGCGCAACGGGTATGACGCTAGCCGCCAATAAATGCTCGACTTTCCAAATAGTAGCGAAGGGAAAGACTTGGGCCGTAAAAGACCCCAAACTCAAATTAGGTACCGAAAACGTACCAGCAGTAGAGCCAAGATACTCATTAAAATATCTTGGCGTGAAAATTGGCCCGCGGAACGGCCTAATTCAGGGCAAAGAGCTGCCTGTGGTTACACAAGCTGTTAGAAATGTACGGAGTCTGAAGTTGAGACCGCAACAGAAGCTTGACCTAATCCAGGTCTACTTGCTGCCCAAATTCATCCATGCGCTATCGAACAATAGGCCAAGCCGGGGTACCCTACGACTTCTCGACCAAGAGATAAGGCAAGAGCTCAAAGAGATCTTGCTCCTTACACAATCGACGCCGAAAGCGCTTTTCTATACTCCGAAAAGTTGCGGCGGCCTCGGACTGATCAACTTTGAGCGGACAATACAGCTAGTCAAAATAAACCTCTTCCTCAAGGCCAGGGAATCTGAGGACCCAGTGGTAAAAGAGGCTCAAAAGCGGAGCAAGTTAGACAAGGCCTCTAATGAGGCAGCAAGAAGTTTTGGCTTCCCTCGGCCGAAAGACCGACAAGGGTACGAGACGATCACGAACAAAACGAGGGAGAAAGCTGTGGAAAACTGGCAAAGTCTCGCGACGCAACACGGTGTCAGCGACTTCAAGAATGACAAGATCGGGAATTACTGGCTGACCAACCCTTCAGTGTTGGGAGGCTCCAGATATGTGGATGCGCTTAGGCTTCGCGCGAACACTGTTGGGACTCGTGACGTGCTCAGCCGGGCATATCCAAACAGGCAAACGAACTGCCGTAGATGCGGCCGATACCCCGAGACCCTGGGTCATATACTAGGAATGTGCACCCATACCAAAAACGAGAGGATCCACAGGCACGATGAAATAAGAGACTTTATAGCTGCGAAAGTCTCGACAAGACACATGGTTGTGATAGAGCCCCAGGTGAACGAACTTGGGGAGTTAAAAAAGCCGGATCTCATTATACGGCAAAATGACGAAGTAATAGTCGCGGATGTAACGGTTAGGTACGAAAGGGGTACTTACCTAAAAGACGCAGCAAAAGAAAAGACCGACAAATACCGGGACACCGATGAATTAGTCCGGATCATGCGGGGCTGTGAGAAGTCATCCGTAATGCCCATAGTCGTGGGCAGCCGGGGAGCGATTCCCAAGTCAACTAGGCTAGGTCTCAAGAAGCTAGGCCTAACAAAGAGCGAACTAATAACAGTATCAATGACGGCACTACGATCATCACTGGAAATCGCATGCGTATTCCTGGACTACGACAGCTAGATGGGACATTACGCTGATCAAGGGACCGATCAACGAGATCAGTGACTGAAAGGAAAGTGAAAAAGGACAAGGTAACAGTGGAAAGAGCAAAGAGGACTGAACCAGAGTGGGCATGAACGAATGATCTGGACCAAGTGCAGTGTATGACATAGAACAGTAAAGCTCGCTAGAGGAGGAATGTTAACTGTAGCGATGCGAGTCGTAAGGCACCCATAGCCCGGGCTACAGGTGGCCACGGCGGCGGAGCCGACACGGGTCGGACGAGCACCTCCACGAGGTTTTCCCTGGTAACGTCACCACACTAGAAGACAACTAAGACTCGTAAATGCAATAGCAACTCTGTTTGGCTAATTTTTCCAAGCCCACACAGTGGCAGGAATTTGCCTAGATGGGCACGGCAAAAGTTATTGACGAGAGCGATAGCTCGAATAAGTTAAGTTTTTAACCCGACAGGGCGGTAAAGCCCTGGAAATATGTCTACTCGCCCAATAGTCCAAGATTTTTAGCACCAAAATGGGCTTGGCAAAGCAAAAAATCTTGATAATTGATTTTTGATTGGATTATGTCAGAGGGTGTCCCCTAAGTATAAAACCAAATTTGTGACGGCGAGTTTTACGTTAAAAATTCCCAGAACTTTTTGTGTAGAGGACAACATTTTCCATTTTTTTTTATTCAAACTTTTTTCTGTATTGTTAATATTTGTCGAGATATTATTGAATAAATAAAACCACGTTTTTCTTTTCGGAATATATCTCGATAGTTTTTGAAAATATGGAAAACATCGTAATAATTAAAGTCGTAGAGCATGAAATTTACTACAATTCTTGTATGAAAGTTTTTTTTGTAAGATGAAAATTGCTGAGTTCTAGCGCAATGAAAGTTGCCGGCAGGTGAAGAAAAACAGCGATTCGTGGTGATACGCTACTGTAGCATGCCAAAGAAATGTAATCTTTACTTGCCGGCATCTTTCATTGCGCTAGAACTCAGCAATTTTCATCTTACAAAAAAAAGTTTCATACAAGAATTGTAGTAAATTTCATGCTCTACGACTTTAATTATTACGATGTTTTCCATATTTTCAAAAACTATCGAGATATATTCCGAAAAGAAAAACGTGGTTTTATTTATTCAATAATATCTCGACAAATATTAACAATACAGAAAAAAGTTTGAATAAAAAAAAATGGAAAATGTTGTCCTCTACACAAAAAGTTCTGGGAATTTTTAACGTAAAACTCGCCGTCACAAATTTGGTTTTATACTTAGGGGACACCCTCTGACATAATCCAATCAAAAATCAATTATCAAGATTTTTTGCTTTGGAAAAATCTAAAAATCTTGGACTACAAGACGGTTGGCGTCAGTCTCCAGCCACCGTCGAGCGCTAGAAAAGGACACAGACAAATAGCCAAATGCCTCGTCATCTAATTAGTGACGCGCATGAATGGATTAACGAGATTCCCACTGTCCCTATCTACTCTCACTCAATGGTACACCGCTTTGACGAGGCGAGGGGGCTTGCGTGGCATTAGGATCCTTGGAGCTAGACCGGCGGGGCTTCAGCCCTGGCAGGTACTACCATGCCGGGGCGGTCCAAGGGGAGTGTCCGGACTAAGTGTGTACCAACCTCGGGGCTCGCGCGCTTACCGCGGTGCCTCTGGGTCGTTCCTTATCAGTGTCCCTGGCGAATGCAGTGAGGGTACAGCGGGAAACCCGGGAAGCCTCCTCGGATGGGGGTTGACATGCCCGGGAGCCGCGCGGTAGTACCGGGGCCCGACTCGGGAGTCGCTACCTGGGTGGGCTGCCCCGTAGCAACGCGTGTAAAAAGCTCGTGTTGCCCTTGCAGGGCCTGGTAGCACCAGGGTGCGGGCGGCCGCAGGGCAGCCGAGTGTTGTCTCCGCCGAGGCCACGCCGCAGCAAGCCGGGGATGCGTATTGGGGGGGAATGGTCTGGGGGAGGGCCGGGGTGGTGGTGCGGGTTGTGGGGTGGGGGCTGGGGCGCTGGCTTTGGTCGTCATGGCTGGGGTCAGCGCTTTCGGTATAGGGGGGGTTGTTTTGTTTGGGTGGTGAGCTGGGGAATCTCTGTAAAAGCCCCACTTTTATGGATATGTCCGAATCCCGTAAAGTTCCAAAGGTGTCAGCGGACAGTGGGCTTCTCGCGGCCCAAACATCGAGTGGTGGAGGGAGTGTTGGGAAGGGGAGTGTTGTTGAAGGCCGCACTGCCATCTCTGTCGGGGTGTGCTCGGTGGTGGTGGAGAGAAGTCCAGTCATGGGTCCTCCGGCCTCACCGGGCGTAAAAAGGAGGGCTCCGTGTTCGGGGCGTGAATCGGGGGGTACTTCGTCGGCATCAGAGTCGCCTAGTCCGGCACCACGTGCGAGGCCGAGGTCGAGGAAGGTGACCTCAAAGCGAAAGAAGGTGGCCGCAGTCGAGTCGCAGGCGCAGGTGGCGGGACCGTCATCGGGGTTGCCAACCGATGACAGCATGCTGGTCGGTGACGAGTCGGATACGAATGATGTGGTCCTGGTAGCGCCATCGCCCGCTCGCGCGGTCGAAGTTGTTACGGTAACGTAAAGTAACGGTCGACGAGTCTGGTGAGGCCTGGCGGGTTCAGATCCCCAGGCGCTCAAAGAAGAAGAAGAAGAAGAAGGCGGGGGATTTCCATGCTGGGTCTCAGCAGCGGCAACCGCCGCAGCGAGTAGTGGGGGGGTCCATTATCCCCACTGCGTCACAGTTCGTGCCAGTGAGCCTGGTGGTGCCGGCAACCGCGTTTGATGCTACCGGACCTCCGAGGCGCATCGGTTTGACGGAGGTGGTGGCCCGTGCCGAACAACTGGCAGGGGAGGTCCGATCGGGTGTCATGGATCCCACTAACAAAGTCAGTAAGGGGGTAGCGGCGTTCGTTGAGGGCAAGTTGGCAGGAATTCTGTCTCTCCTGGTTGCTGTAACCGGGAGGGTCGAGGGTCTGGTGGGCGAATGTGAAGGTCTCCGTTTCGCGCACGCGACGGCCCTGCGGCAAGTTGTGGACTGCGCGGGTGGAGCCGATTTGGGTCAACGGCCCGCGGTTCCTCGTGGCCCGTGCGCCCGGCCACGTTTGCGGCGGCTGTGGGTGCGGCTCCTGCCGCGTCGCCTGGACCACGTCTGGTATCTGGGGGGCCTGCTGTCGGTGCTGGCCCGCGACCGGTGCTGGCGCAGCCGTCTGCCGGTACCGGTCCTCGGCCGGCCACCGCGGCGGCAACTCCTTCGCGTCGGTTTGGGCCAGGGGCGGTGCGCGCGCCCCAGCGCTCCGTCTTAGTGAAGGCAGCGGAGGGTACGATGGCGTCGGCCGAGGTAAAGGCACGGCTAAAAACGCTCGTGAACCCCGGGGAGGCCGCAATTTGCGTGACGGCGGTAAGAGCGGTCCAGGGGGGTGTCCTGGTTGAAACTCGAACGGAGAAAGAACTTGACTTTTTCCGTGAGAGTGAGGCTCTCTCGGAGTAATAGCTCGGAGTAATAGCTACATTCCTTTATTCATCTTTTTGGTGAGATCTTTGCTGTTTCTGGGCTCCTGGCGAGATTGTCCTGGCACGTTCTGATCTGCTTGGTGGCCTTCGGCCCTGGTGTAACAGACATACCTTAGATCTGTACGTTGGTATACACTAGAACTGAGTATCCGTCTCTTTGCACCGCAAGACTAGTAACCTCTCTCCCAGCCCCTCCGGCATGCATCGGTCTACCGGCACGGCCTTGGGTGCCACTGGAGCGTACAAGTCTTTCCCACCACATCAAGGTAGAAAGCCAAGGAAGGGATTATATGTTTTACGCACTGAATCATACCTTGAAGGAGCCAAGCGATCTGCTGCGTATGATACAAAATTAGGGATGACACCAAATCACATTAACACCAAAAAAGAACAAAGATTACGGTGTCAGCTGGTGTGGCACAGGGATTCATTATCGGTCCGTATCTCTGGAACGTGTTGTAGGATAGCGTATTGAGAATGGAAATGCCAGAATAGACGGTACTCGCCAGCTATGCAGACGACGTAACGACGCTCATGGTGGCCAAAGATCTCGAGATCGCTTAACGTAAATTGAACCAAGTCATGCGCAAGATTAACAAATGGATGGAAAAACACAGACTTTCACTGACTCCCAGCAGAACGGAGATCGTCATCTTTATGAGAAAAAAAACACAACCTTCTTCATGCACGGAGGAGAAGCAACTATTGAAACAGAATTGACATCGAAGTACATTCATAGAATGATCGATAAGATGCTCAGCATGGCCGAGAAAAACCAACAACTACCACTGGCCCAAAATGAAGTAAACGTCGACACCTATTAAGCACGTTCTAGGCAGTACTCTTATATGGAACTGAAGAATAGGCAGATGCTTTCACAAGGCTAGACAGCCCGACAGCTAGAAAAGAGCACACAGCTGAGCGAAAGAACAACCCTAGTTTGAAGAAATGTGAGAAATGGTATCAAGATAACGGCGGTGCTGACGGTTTTTTTAGTCGGTATAACGTAAATCAGAATCACGGAACCGACACTCATTTTTGACATCACTTTTTCCAATGAGGCGATACTCAAAAAAAAAATTCCGCGTGTCCTGTATTTAGAATAAAGTCTACTTTATTCTTATAAGAAAAAAAAGTGTTTTCAAATTAATTTCGTAGTGGCCACTTTTGTGCTGCAAAACCTATTGATTTCCGATACCCACCGTATTTTGTATCGAAAAGTTTAGAAAATTTCCTGCAAAAATCACCCATGGCCCGTCTGATAATCTATACGGGGGACGGAATGAAAAAGGGCGGCCACCCATATCATGTCACCCGGTATATACAGGCTGTCCCAAAAAGGTCGTCCGATCTCTGAAGGGGTGGTAGATCTCAAATTGTGGATCGAAAAGTCCTGGGCCGTTTTTCGATCCAATGCACCCGTGACAGCCAATAATACGCGTGGGCTGGGCGGCGCGACCCGAAAAATGTATGGGAATTATTATTGTTGAAACTAAATACATTTTGTGAAATATTCACAGACTGAAATGTTCAAACTTATATATCTTCGTGTCGAGAGTTTAGAAAATTTTTACCTCTGAGAATATTCTCAATTTGCGTCTTAAAATACACGCTAAATTCAATTTTTTCGAGACAATTCGTTCGAAAAGTAACGAGAAATAGTAATTTATCGTGTTGATTATACCATTCATCAATTAACTTAATCGGACAATCATGTAAAGAAATTAATTAGCGTGCGTAAAATTCAACTATTGATGCATATAATTTTTTATGCTTTTCAACAAATAATGAGAAAATACCTTTTGAGAAAACGCCCAACTGATGTTTATTTTTTTATTTTTTATTTGAGTAAGTAAACAAACGAAATGTTTACTTGATCAGTAGAGATTTCGTTTTTCATAAAGGATCTACAATTATACATAAATTCATTTCATCCATTTATTATCAAAATGTTTCATCGCAAAGCGCTACTTATCTTTTTCTGCGTTCTCCTTCAATACAGTCAACGCGTCCTGCCTAGCTTGGGCCCTCACACCCATGCACACACACACGTCCACGTCGCGTGGCGTAACCCGGCTTCTCACGGTGCGGCCAGGCACACCCTCACACGTATCCTCACGTGTGAGAAAAAAACACAACCTCACATGAAATACACGCGAAACGAGGTACATCCAGCACACGCCTTGTGAACGCTCGAAATGCCGATTTCAAATTCAATCTGATGGTGCTCTCATCTAGATCGATTTCCTGAATATATATCTTAGCTTGCGCTTTTTTCTCAGTTTTATCGGCGATTTGCCGGAGCGTTTGGATATCGGTATTATTCAACGCCTCATCCAATTTGGATAACCGCTTGAATAAAAAAAAAGATGATAAATCGATCTAAGAATACGTCGGATCGCCGGAAAATGCGGTGATAGGATTTGCACAGCGGAAAACTTCGCAGTACAAGATTTTGGATCAATATAACAACCGTGAGAATGGCCAAGTTTGTTGACACTCACATTGTTTGAACACTTGTGAAAACGATTCAAGAAGGTGGACAGCTTCCTCAAATTACAATTTGTAAATTGTTTAAAATATTCAAGCAAATTATTAGCAGCGTCAAAATCATGGACTTTACAGGATTCGCTGCATTTCCACGATTTCTTCTCTTTCTTTTTACCTACCAAAGGTCATACATTGTCAGCTTTCCCCTCGACGTTCATCACTACGGGGTGCTAGACGTTCTGTTAGAATAGGTGCGCTATAAGTAGCTTCACCAAAATACTCTTCGGATGAAGCATTATGCAACGATTCTTCACATAATATCGAAATGTGATCGCCCACATTCGTGGATTGACACTCTGCGAAACGGGTCAAACAACCCTCGATCTTTTCTTTTGTATCCTTAAGGCGTCTTCTCACTTTGGAAATTAAAAAAAATCGATTTTTTTTTTTTTTTAATTTTGAAAGTACATATCTTCAAAAATGTCATCTCGAAATTTCATAAAGATCGGACGAGTCTAACTACATTTTTTGGCGACCGTTAGGTGACTACCTGAGAGTACCCGGCGATCCCTTTCACGCCGCTCGGACGGTCCCTGTATATCTGACTCTATACAATTGAATAGCCGTGTTCTTTTGTTAATGTAGTACCCCTTGCTTAGGTATATTCTGTTTTCGGGTCTATACTCATGTAATAAGACCTTAACACGTGCATTTTTCAAAAGAAAATCACTCGGCAACGATGCTAAACTGTTATTTCATCAGTCTAATTTGAAACTTCGTAACGGCAACATCTCTGCGCTCAGGATTGTTATAATGGATAAAAAGACTTCGCAACAAAGTGCCACGTGGCGACGTCCAAGTTCGAAATCTAAAAAAAGAAAATTTCGTGGAGTGCTTCCACACCAGTCTGAAGCAGATACGAGTCATGCTAGTGCGAGTGCAGCAAAATTAAAAAAATCGGACGATACAAGTTTCGATGTACACATCGATCCAACGGCTGGATATAGTATTATTCAGTTTTTTCTTGTTTTTTCTACATTACAACAATATGTGAAGTGTAAAGTTTGTAACAAAGATGTTTCTTTTACAAAGTACGGTCAGCGAGGACTCGGTTTCAAAATTTGTGTGACTTGTGATTGCGGAGAAAAATATATTAACTCATGCCCATTAATCTCAACTGGGTACGAAATCAATCGTCGTTTAGTGTACGTTATGCGTTTGATTGGTGTTGGATTGAGTGGTATCAATACGTTTTGTGGGCTCATGGAACTGGGACATGGAATCAATTCCACCGTTTATTATCAAATACTCAATTCGATCGCCATCGCAGTGCAAAGTGTGTTCGATATAGTGACGAGCAAGTCTGTCAAAGAAGAAAAACTGTTGAACGCTCAACACGGAGAACCCGAAGACGTTTTAACCGTTTCAGGTGACGGTTCCTGGCAGAAAAGAGGATTTTCTTCTCTTATTGGAATCGTGTCATTAATATATAAACACAGTAAAAAAATTGCAGACGTCGTTGTGAAGTCGAGTCACTGCAAAAGCTGTGAATCGAAAAAAGGTATGAAAGACACGATCGAATATGCACAGTGGTATGAAAAGCACAAACTAGTTTGTAGTGCTAATCATTCAGGTAGTTCTGGAAAAATGGAGGTTGACGGTATATGTGAGATGTTTTTGCGATCACTCGAAAAATTTGCTGTGCACTACGGTTTTTACATCGGTGATGGCGACACTAAAACTTTTAAAATATTGTTCGATACAGCACCGTATGGTGAAGACTTTGTGGTTAAGGAGTTGGAGTGCGTATTACACGTTGCGAAAAGAATTTTCAAGCGTGCTAAGGACGCTAAGAAAATTCTTACACAAAAGAGAAAAGCTGCAAAGAAAGACGCTGAAAAACCTTCACCAAAGAAAAAAGCAGCCAAGAAAGTTGTAGTAAAAAAAAAAAAAGTTGTTATAAAAAAAGTTCCTGTCGTAAAAACCCAAGATTTAACAATAAAATTGATGACAGAATTATCAACAAATTACTCATTGGCAATTCGAAGAAACCTGAATTCTGTCGAAGATATGCGCAGGGAGATCTGGGCAGGATACTATCATAAAATTTCAACCGACAGCAACCCACAGCATACGTATTGTTCAGACTCATGGTGCAAGTACAAGAAAGCAGTGAAAAACAATCAGATAGAAACTTTTAAACATCCTCCTGCTCTAGCTGATGATGTTCAAGAGGTTTTGAAACCGATCTATGAAGAACTGACGAAGGACGAGTTACTGGAACGATGCCTCGGAGGAAATACCCAAAATAACAACGAGTGTTTCAACAGCTGTGTCTGGGCAATGGCGCCGAAACACGTTTTTACGGGAAGAAAAACCGTGGAAATTGCTTGCCAAACAGCGGCATGCATTTATAACGAAGGGCTACAACCTGTTTTAAAAATTTTGGAGGTGATGGGTGTCAAACTAGGCCCTATCGCCGTTCAATACGCCGAGAAACGCGACAGTGATCGCGTACGCGTAGGGAACCGCCGCAGCTCTAACGCTTCAAAAGAGACTAGGTCGAGACGAAGGGAAGCTATTTTGGACGAACACACCTTCTACGAAGAATCGGAAGGTCCATTGTATGGAGCAGGCATCGCTGATTAACCCGAGGTAAGGTTTTTTCATGATTTTTCTGCAACCAAAACTTTAAACGCAGTTATCTCAAAACAAGGTTTTTCGGTGCTTTGTTGATGAAATTTCGGAAACTATCCGGCCGATTGTCATGAAATTTGAATGACATATGCTTCATAGTTATGGCTATAGCGCATATCATCAGATTTTTGAAATTTTTTTTTTACAAAAAACTGCAAAAAAATCGTGGTTTTTTTTTACTTTTTCGAAAAACGTGCGCCATTTTGTTATTTTCGCGAATATCAAAAATCTGATGATATGCGCTGTAGCCACTGACATACTGAATCTAAAACAGTTTTATTTTTTTGTTTCAGACGACCCGTCTCGGAGATACCATCAACAAGCCACGACCATAACATTTTTACACGGGTTTTTCGATGCTACTGATGTATTATAATAATTGTTTAAAAAAATAAAAATAAAATTTTTTCATGTACTTGAAAGATGTGTTTATTACATAGGATCCGTTTTATCCCATAATTTTAAGCAAAAATCCTCGAAAAAAAATCGCAAAAACAGCCTATTTTTGAGGCGCTTAAAGTGAGAAGATGCCTTAAGGATGGCTTTCATTTGACTAACATACGTTCGTCGTCTAACGGAATAACACCACGTTATGAATCATTCAGACTCTATCCCACGATTAACGGGTTTACCCGTTAAACAATTTGACAAATTTTCGATATATTTTCCTACTGTATACTTCGATTTGATCCAAGTATTACGGTTAACAAAAGTACAATATTTCTTTTTAATTTTATTGCAAGCTTATATTTGTCGAAGACCGTTTTTATCCGCATAATTTTGAGCCGGACACATTCTTTTTATTACATTACGATATTTTCGTGTCCCACAATGCTTTTTTTTATTGCATTGAATACTTTCATTTTCTTTCTGTATCACATGGCATGACTTGCTATCACTTTGAAACAAGTTATTATTAGCATGCACTGATGATATCGCAACAGGATTACTGTTAATCAGATGACTGTCAAGTTCAAGCGAATTGATATGTTCCGCTACCGAAGATTCAAATTTATTAAATTTTATTTTTTTCGTTGGAGGACATTGAACACGACGAGCGCATTTCTTCACAGGGCTCAGAAACTCTTGCGGCGTGACATTTGCGAATAGAACACTTGCAAAAGGTTGAATTATCGTCAAGTCAAACATTCTGAGACAATGCTCACGCATTTTAGCATATTCATGCGTAATATGCTGAGGACTTCTACCCAAAAATAATAACACGGCGTATGCTATTGCAAATATTCCGCAATCATTACCGTTTTGTTGTTGATCAACCGACGGAAAAATTATCGAATTGGGTCTGCCAAAATCGTAAAAAGGAAACAATTTTTGCAGAAAAATCTTGTGGTAATGATGCAGATCTTTACCACCAATTGAATCGAAGATGAATATATTTTCTGTATCTTAATAACAACACACCCAATGACTATTCACATGAGGTTGATATCCTGATGGATTCAACTCATCACAGCTGAATAAAATCTGTATGTGTTTATTTTTCTAAGGAACAGCATTGATTCTTTCGGGATGATAAAGATGCCATGGAGAGCGTGACTCGAATGTCGAACCAGACACCAGTCTCAAAATTTCATGAAATTTTTCGATATGATCTGCGTTCAACTTTGATCCATCGCGGATAAGGCGTCTTTGCCGAACTTCAAACGATTCAATGTCAACATTTACGTCACTCTAATTGTCATTGACTTTTACGATAGAAGGTTTAAATTCGCTGCTATATTGAATATGAGAAATCTGAGATTGTACAGATTCCAAATGTGCATCAGGCGCGATACACAATCTTTTAGCTTTGAACTTCTGAGCCCTTTTTCGTGTGTTAACTTGCCATTTTTTATCGTTTTGGTCAAAGACTCTATGACGTTTGTGTCGGAGACATCCGTTGGAAAATGTTCAATTTGATTACACTGAACCATTTTCAATAAGTGAGAACGCATTTGCGGATTCGAGTATCGTACATTTTCGGGTTTCAAATGGTACAGTATTGACACCCTATATGCCATCGCGTACAATGCGCAATCATTTCCATTTGGCTATCGATCAACAAACGGGAACAAAACGGCGCCGACTTTGTCAGAATTATAAAAATGAAAGAATTTTTCCAAATACAGTCTATGAAGCGGGTGCAATTTGCTGGAACGAGCTGGATCGTATATGAACATTTTGCGACCGTCATAAAAACTGCAAAGCCAATGGCCATTAGCTGGTTCAGTGAGATTTTTTGAAACCAGCTCACAACTGAATAATAATTGGACGTGTTTTTGATTTTGTGGAACCGGTTGTATATTGTCGAGAGCGTGAATATTCAACTGCGGTTGCATTTGGAATACACCATCAGCAGCAGCGTTAAATAACGCAGTGAACACTTCAATATGTTCATCATTGAGCCACTCAGCAGTTGTAGTGCATTCTTGGGGTGCAAATTGTATTCACTCAGGGTTAACGACAGTCAACAGGGGTTGCATCTGACGTACACCATCTTCGGCTACATTACATACTGGAACGCATCCTTCAGTTTGCTTATCATAAAAGCATTGACCGTTACTAACGAGATCATTTTCGTGAATGCTACAGTCTTTCTGAGCTATTTTACCGACACCATTTTTTTTAGTTGGATCTCGGGGCCCTTTTCCGTTTCTGAATCTGCTTTTTTTCCTCAATTTTGGTCAAAGATGCTATGACGTTTGTATCAGAGACATCTATTGGAAAATGTTCAATTCGGTTACACTGATGCATTTTCAATAAATGGGAACGCATTTGCGGATTCGAATATCGTACATTTTCAGGTTTAAAATCGTACAAGATTGACACCGCAAATGCCATCGCGTACAAGGCGCAATCATTTCCATTTGACTGTCGGTCAACAGACGGGAACAAAACAGCTCCGATTTCGTCAAAACTATGAAAAGGAAAGAGTTTTTCCAAATACAATCTATGGAGCGGCTGCAATTTAGTAGAATGAGCCGAATCGTATATAAAAATCTTGCACCCGTCATAGTAACTGCAATCCCAGTGACCCAGTGACCCAGTACAACTGAACAATATTTGGACGTGTTTCTGATTTTGTGGAACAGGTTGTATATTCTCAGGAACATAAATATTCAACTGCGGCATCAAGCCAGTCACCATTCGTAATACAATCGATCTGCGGCATTTTATAGTCTATCGGTGCCGATTGAGCCATCATATCAATGAAGGCGCAATAAAAATGTGTTTTAATCGTCGAAGCGCTTCACAGCGCTAAATGCGTTAAAACGCTTTAAACGCCTTTTAAAAGTCGCTAAAGGAACTAAAAGCTGACAAACAAATTTTTTCTTGGCACTCGACAAAAAAAAGGAAATGAAGAAAATAGAGAGAAATAGTCGAAACAGAGAATAGAAAGTAAATAAATGAATAAATTACTTGATATTACAATGGGAATCGAAAAGCTGAAACAAAAAACCATCACCGTTCTGCAAGTAAGCCCAATAACCATAAAAATATAATTCAATCGAAATAATAGTTTCGCTAATACGCTGCCATATACAGTGTGAGGCAACCACTTTCATCAGTAGAAATATTTCCTCAAATATCGGACTTAAAAAAAAAACTTTGCAAACAAAAGTTGCATAGTTCGCAGGGGGTCATCAAATGATGGCAATGAGCTTCATCCGTGTGAAGGCGCTTTGAAGATTTCAAGGTCACCTCCATTTTGTAAAATGGGACCATCATGTTTTTTCTTTAGAATGAATTTTTCTGAAAACTAATGTGTGAACTTTTTGGGTTCTTTAATGGAATTCTGAAGGAAAAACACGATGGTCCCATTTGAAAAAATAAATGTGACCTTGAAATCTTCAAAGCGCCGCCACACGGATGAAGCTCGTAGCCACCATTCGATGACCCCCTGCAAACTATGCAACTTTTGTTTCGAGAGTTTTTTTCCAAGTCCGATATTTGAGGAAATATTTCTACTGATGAAAGTTGTTGCCTCACGCTGTATATTATAATAGGACGATATATT
Source organism: Heteropelma amictum (assembly GCA_959613375.1). NCBI lineage: Eukaryota > Metazoa > Arthropoda > Insecta > Hymenoptera > Ichneumonidae > Heteropelma > Heteropelma amictum. Next base: position 1,838,681 of record OY390728.1, on the reverse strand, counting down.
CTCACAAATATTGTTTTTCATTACAAAATCCGACCATAAGAATTCATTTCAAACTATGCCGTCATATATAATATGGTGGCACAGTTTGAAGCGAATTCTGATCGAAAGTAACGCATCGTTCTATATTCACGACCATTGGTCATATAAAACTGTAATTCAGGATTTCATAACGGCTGATCATTGTGAAAAAAATTAACAAAATGCAAGATGATTCCCTCCGATTGTTTCATCTGTTAAAGAATACTCAGAAATAAAGTCACTTTATGGCTCGTTGGAATCTAATGACGTTTTCTATTTTGTATATTTTCGTTAATACATTTTCGTTCGTTTCGTTGATATTTAAACTAAAAATATCAAAATAGTAAATTTTTGGCTCGAAGAATGAAGATCGTTACAATATGTTCACTATTGGATGGCGAACATCATGGTTCATGAAAAAATGTATATTTCATATTTCAGTTTCTGTTCGAAAGTGTTTACGATTTAGGTTCATTCAATAATGACTTTAAACAGCCTGTCCCATAATGGTCAACCGACCTCTGAGGGGTGGGTAGATGGGGTGATTTTGAACCGAAAAGTCCTCTTCCATTTTTTCCTTCGACGCCCCCCTGATTAGATATTAATTAATTCAGTTCAGCCAATAATTCGCGTCGACTAAGCAGACTACACGGCGATTAGTGGTGTGCGTGCAAGCGTAGCAGCCTTTGCAGCGTGCGTGTAAAGCGCGAAGGAGGTCGCTGTCCCGTACGCTCACGACGAGTGATTGTAATTGTTTTTGATTTTCCTCCAACCGTGTTGTTGATTTGTTGAACAGGTGTAACGTCGACTCGAGAATTTGAACGTTTTCGCTAAGGGCGTTTTCTAAAGCGTTTTGATTGGTCCCCAATTTGTTGAGTTGTTCGTTGATTTCCGCAGCATCCTGTGCATCCATATTTCCCGTGACTGCCTTAATAATCGAGCCAAGGCCGTTAATTATGCCTCTACGGTGACGTGTTAATTTGCCACCCGTTATATCGTGGATTGCTCGAAGCTCTTGCTCGGTCCTTTGTAGCATTTTTGCTGCTGTGTCGGCAATCGTATTGCACAGCACGTCCTTCGTAGCTGCCCAAGTACACAGCCCTGTTAGATTTGTAAATGTATTTTTTATTTCCCTTTCTTGTTTTTCTAACGATCCGAGGTCCATTTTTATGATCAATTTCCATGTGTCGCTGGTTACGGATAAAGTTCCTATTTCCTCATAATAAATCCCTGGGTTGGTTGAAAATTTGTCCACCCGGTATGTTTTCTCGTCCCTCTCGGCGGCGATAGCGACGAGGGGTACTAACCTGCGGAGAATATCGCTCGGTTATTTTTCTGTCTTCGTTCCACTCGTTTCGAGAAACTTTTCATTTTCTAACTCTCTTAATAGTCGTTGGAATTTATATTGTTTCGCGAATTTTGTCGATTACGCGTTTTTACCCCACCGGGATGCCGCTCTCGGTGTGATTCTTGCCTCGACGGATTTGATCGTCGAGGCGTCACCTCATTTAGCAGCGAGACTTCAACCAGGCGATAACGTAAGTATTAATAAATTTTTCTCCTTTTTTTTGTAAAATTATGCATTTGTTTTGTTTTATTTTATAACATTTTTTCTGTGCCCCCTTTTCCAGATGGATAACTGGAATTTTGAAGGAAGCGCGGTCGTCTTTGCGGACGGCAATTCGGAGCTGGAGTTTGTCCTCGTAAGTTTGGTTTTACATGTTTATTTTAATTTATATTTGTATAATATATGTTACATGTTAATTTATTGTTTTCTTTTTCTTTTCTGTTTCAGACTCCTCGTCTACGGAAAAGGCGGCTGCCTCGCATTTCCCGGCCGCAATGGTGGCGGCGGGAATTTGTCACGCATGCGGTGTCGGTCCGCCGCCGCCGGCAGCGGCTAAGGGCCGCAGTAGACGAGTTGTGGAGGGACACTCCAGCTGCCCGGGAGGAGGCTGAGTGGGGTTGTGACCCCGGGGACATCCTGGGTCTGTGCCGGCTCTTCTATCCGGACCTCCCCCCGGAGGAGGGATGGTTTTTGAGCCGGCCCGCCATGTGGTGGCTGACTGCCCTGTTCCCAGGGGCCCCTCAGCCTGCCCCGTGGCTGTTTTGAGGCCGCGCGCCGCGGCGAAATTCGAAATACTTTTGAAATATTCGAAATATTTCAACTTCGAAAATTTTTTTGTAACAATATATGTACTAAACGTAATCATTTGTTTATTTCTTTTTTATCCTTCCTCATTTCCTTCCTTATTTCAGGGCGCGTGCGTTGGGGAGCCTCCGTGGGCTCCCTCCTTCTAATATTTTGTTTTATTTATTTTATTTTTTAATTGTATTCATTTAATTGTAATTTAATTAATTTTTTAATTTTTAATTTTCGCGTCGGTGGGGACGCCTCCGCGGGCTCCCCTTATAATGTTGAGATTTATTTTATTTTATTTTTATATGTTTCTTTTGTCTCTTCTCTCTTTTTTTTTTTTTTTTTTTTGCTGAGCCATGCGAGACTCTTCGCGGCGCGATGGCTCCCGCGACGGTGTGTGTGTATGTGGTGCGTACGTTGCCCTCGCTAGTGGGTAACGTACGCCTTGATGCGGTTCGCGTGTACGCGCATCGTTTTCCGCCCGCGGCCGATAACGTAGTTTTCGCTCGACTCTCTGCTTTTGACAGTGTAAGGCCCCACCCACTTGGGTGTGAGCTTGGCCGAGCGTCCTCGTCTGACCGTCTCGTCGAGGAGGAGGACGGTGTCGCCTGGGCGGTACTCTACCACTGATGCATCTCTGTCATAGTGTTGTTTCGCCTTTTCCTTGGCTCCCTTTACGTTCTCCCGCGCCTGCTGCCATGCTGCCCGCAGGCGTTCCCGCAATTCCGCGGCATAATCCTCATACGAGTAGGTCATTCGCGGGGCCTGCTGTAAAGCCGTCGGTAACTCTGCTCTCTCTCCGAAAACCAATTCCTGTGGTGTGAGTTTTGTCACCGAATGAGGTGTGGTGTTGTACGTAAACATTGCGTACGGCAACCATTCGTCCCAATCCTTTTGGTCCTCTCCGATAAAATTTTTCAGGTATTCTGCGAGAGTCCTGTGGGATCTTTCCAGGGCTCCGTTTGATTGCGGATGATATGCGGTTGTTTGGATTTTCTCTATTCCGAGTAATTCGCATATCCCTTTGAAAGTCGCGCTCAGAAAATTTGTCCCTTGGTCCGACAGAATTATTGCCGGAGCGCCGAATTTGCAAATAATTTCGGTGGTCATGGCTTTTGCGACTGTATTCGCCTCTTGATTTTCTAAAGGCAACGCTAGACTGTACTTTGTTAGTAAATCCTGAAAGGTGAGTATATACCTATTCCCTTTTCCCGTGATCGGTAGGGGTCCTACTATATCGACGGCACATTTTTCAAAAGCACGCGTCGGTGTGTCTGTGGTGACCATCGGGGCCTTTGCCTTTTTCCTACCTTGTTCCTCTGACATTTGTCGCACCGTTGTATATAGGTAGCGACGTCCTTTTTCATTCCAGGCCAATTATGCTTATCTCGTATCCTCTGCAGTGTTCGCTTGATGCCCTGGTGCCCACCTAGAGGGGCATCGTGGTATTCCCTCATGATTTCGAGGCGGTCACGCTCGTCGGGGCATGGTACGCCTATGCTGCAGCCATCCTCCTCGCTCTCGCTGTCGGTGCCGTCGCTCGGCCCGCGCGATGCACGCAGAGTTTCCCCCGGCACCGCGCTTCCCCGGGCCGTCTCGCCAGTACGAGGGGCCTCGCTAGCTGTGCGAGAGCGCTCTCTCCGTCCTTCTTCCTCCTGTGGCTCGAGCCTGTTCTCCTTTTCCTCTCTTTCTTTCGCTTGCGCTCGAGTGAGCGCGTAGATGCGACTTAACGCGTCAGCGTTTGTATTTATTTTTCCAGCTTTATGCTGTATTTCGTAGTCGTATTCTTCTAATTTAATTCTCCATCTCATTAACCTTGATCCAGGATCTTTTACCCCGAATAACCATGTTAATGGCTTGTGGTCTGTTACGATTGTAAATTTCGTTCCGTAAATATACGGTCGAAATTGATTAACAGCCCACACAATTGCAAGTAGCTCTTTTTCGGTAGTGGAGTAATTTGTTTCGGCCTTGTTTAACGTTCTACTAGCGTAACAAATTGGCAAATCTTCACCGATCTTCCCTTGAGACAATATCGCTCCGATCGCTTTATCCGATGCGTCTGTCGTAATAACGAAACGCTTCGAGAAATCGGGATATTGTAGTATCGGGGCGGTGGTTAAAGCCTCTTTCAGGCGTTCGAACGCAGCCTCACATTGTTCCATCCACGCGAATTTAACCTCCTTTTTTGTTAAGGCATCTTCTCACTTTAAGCGCCTCAAAAATAGGCTGTTTTTGCGATTTTTTTTCGAGGATTTTTGCTTAAAATTATGGGATAAAACGGATCCTATGTAATAAACACATCTTTCAAGTACATGAAAAAATTTTTTTTTTATTTTTTTAAACAATTATTATAATACATCAGTAGCATCGAAAAACCCGTGTAAAAATGTTATGGTCGTGGCTTGTTGATGGTATCTCCGAGACGGGTCGTCTGAAACAAAAAAATAAAACTGTTTTAGATTCAGTATGTCAGTGGCTACAGCGCATATCATCAGATTTTTGATATTCGCGAAAATAACAAAATGGAGCACGTTTTTCGAAAAAGTAAAAAAAAACCACGATTTTTTTGCAGTTTTTTGTAAAAAAAAAATTCTTAAAATCAAAATTTCAAAAATCTGATGATATGCGCTATAGCCATAACTATGAAGCATGTGTCATTCAAATTTCATGACAATCGGCCGGATAGTTTCCGAAATTTCATCAACAAAGCACCGAAAAACCTTGTTTTGAGATAACTGCGTTTAAAGTTTTGGTTGCAGAAAAATCATGAAAAAACCTTACCTCGGGTTAATCAGCGATGCCTGCTCCATACAATGGACCTTCCGATTCTTCGTAGAAGGTGTGTTCGTCCAAAATAGCTTCCCTTCGTCTCGACCTAGTCTCTTTTGAAGCGTTAGAGCTGCGGCGGTTCCCTACGCGTACGCGATCACTGTCGCGTTTCTCGGCGTATTGAACGGCGATAGGGCCTAGTTTGACACCCATCACCTCCAAAATTTTTAAAACAGGTTGTAGCCCTTCGTTATAAATGCATGCCGCTGTTTGGCAAGCAATTTCCACGGTTTTTCTTCCCGTAAAAACGTGTTTCGGCGCCATTGCCCAGACACAGCTGTTGAAACACTCGTTGTTATTTTGGGTATTTCCTCCGAGGCATCGTTCCAGTAACTCGTCCTTCGTCAGTTCTTCATAGATCGGTTTCAAAACCTCTTGAACATCATCAGCTAGAGCAGGAGGATGTTTAAAAGTTTCTATCTGATTGTTTTTCACTGCTTTCTTGTACTTGCACCATGAGTCTGAACAATACGTATGCTGTGGGTTGCTGTCGGTTGAAATTTTATGATAGTATCCTGCCCAGATCTCCCTGCGCATATCTTCGACAGAATTCAGGTTTCTTCGAATTGCCAATGAGTAATTTGTTGATAATTCTGTCATCAATTTTATTGTTAAATCTTGGGTTTTTACGACCAGTTTAGCATCGTTGCCGAGTGATTTTCTTTTGAAAAATGCACGTGTTAAGGTCTTATTACATGAGTATAGACCCGAAAACAGAATATACCTAAGCAAGGGGTACTACATTAACAAAAGAACACGGCTATTCAATTGTATAGAGTCAGATATACAGGGACCGTCCGAGCGGCGTGAAAGGGATCGCCGGGTACTCTCAGGTAGTCACCTAACGGTCGCCAAAAAATGTAGTTAGACTCGTCCGATCTTTATGAAATTTCGAGATGACATTTTTGAAGATATGTACTTTCAAAATTTAAAAAAAAAAAAAAATCGATTTTTTTAAATTTCCAAAGTGAGAAGACGCCTTAAGTCGGTCAGAGGCTTCGCAATACTGGAGAAGTTTTTGATGAATCGGCGATAATATCCCGCCAGTCCCAGGAACGATTGTACGTCTTTCATATTTTTCGGTGTTGGGAAGTTTTTTACTGCCTCGATTTTGCTTTCATCGGGCTTTACTCCGACCTCGGTTATTATATGGCCGAGATATTGCGTTTCCTTACGCATAAATTTGCATTTTCTCGGTTGTATGCGTAAATTCACTGTCCTCAGCCTCGCTAACACTTCTCTCAAGCGATTATTGTGCTCGGTGAGTGAGGTTCCGTATATCACGATGTCGTCGAGGTAAACGTAGCATTTTATACCCTGTAAACCGGTTAATACCGTGTCCATCAGTCGCTGAAAAGTCGGAGGTGCATTTTTTAATCCGAATGGCATACGGTTGTACTCGTAGTGACCCAGAGGTGTGGAAAAAGCGGTTTTTGCTTTATCCTTCTCAGCCATCGGGATCTGGTAAAATCCTGAGGCGAGATCCAAGGTCGTGAAGTATTTTGCCTTTCCCAACTGATCCAATATCTCGTTGATATTGGGCAGTGGATAAGAGTCGCCTTCTGTCGCGAGATTTAGTTTGCGAAAGTCGACGACGACTCTTTTCCGAACTGTGCCATCGGTATCTGCCTTTTTGGGCACGACGAGCAACGGAGCATTCCATTGGCTCGCACTGGGCCGGATTACTCCATCCTCTAGCATTTGTTGTGCCTGTTTCTGCACTTCCTTCCGGTGCTCCTCTGGCAATCGGTACGGACGTACTTTGATCGGCGTTGTTCCAGGTTTCACGGATATTTGATGCTCGACGGCATCGGTGTAGCCTAGTTTTTCTCCTTCTAGGTGAAATACGTCGGAGAATTCCTCGCAAATTTCTCGGAGTTTCTTTTCTTCTTCCGAGTTTAAATGCGAGTCCCCGCTGACCTCCAGTCAGATTTTTTCCGATCGTTCCTTGCTATATTTCCCTTGACTGTGCGGTATCTCGCGAATTTCCGTTCGCTCGCATTTTTCCGCGGGCTCCTTTTTGATCCAGTCGAGTTCCTTAATCTCGACGGTCGGTCGTTTTATTATTTGCGCCTCTTCTAGGGCGTTCATAATTAAAACAGTGCAAGAGTGCGTCTCTGACCTCGTTATCCCTTCGCCAAGTGTTATTCCCGGGCGGATTTCCTGTTTTTCCACATAACCAGCGCCTTCGCCTGGCGTCCTGGCCCATAATATGTATTCTGACCGGGCAGGTATTTTTATTTGCTTCGATCCGCGTACGAAGCGTAACTTTTCCCTAAAAATTTGGAATATCCTGCCGCTCAATATGTTCGCTTTGTATTTTACGATCAGGTCCATTCCCAGCAGCCCGTCGACCTCCAGAGGTACGTCCTTGCTGACTACGTGGAAATCGTGTTTGATGACGGATGCAGGGGTCTTTATCTCTAGTTCCGCTTTGCATAGTGAGCGGAAGGCTGTTCCTCCGAGACCGTGGAGTTCAATTACCTCATCGACGATAGGAGTATCGTCGCGCAATTCGTTGACCCGTACTATGCAGCATTGTGCACCTGTATCGCAGCGTAACGTGAGAAGTCCCTCACGCGCTTGTGACGAGCGAAAATGCAGGTCACTAGGGTGGATGCTCGGGCCTGAAGCGCTGACTTGGCAAATTCTTGCCGGGGCGTTGACGCACTGTGCCTCGGCTTTGCCGTGCTGTAGATCCCCGATTGTTTTACATCGCCGGGGTCCCTGTTTTTCTTTTTTGGCTTTCTCTCGCGTTTCGACTTTTGTTGCGGTTAGCGTTCCCACCGCGAGAGAGCTTATCGTCCTTTGATTTTCGGAGCTTGAATTTTTCTCCGGTGTCTCTTTGTACGGGAACCTCCCATTTTGTCCCGGTGCCGTTGGTTGACCCGATCCTCCTTGATCCTTGATCCTTTTTCGGCAGTCTCTGATTTTGTGGCCTTTCTTTTTACAATAATGGCACATAATGTCCAACTGTTGGATTGTTTTCGTCTGCGCAGGCAGGTTCTGCCGCCCTTGCCCTGACGACTGGCCCTGAGTGGCCTGTGCTACCTGTGTACCTCCCCAGGACTTCCGTTTGTCGCTGAACGAGGTGTATGGTGGCCCTTGGTATTTTTGTTGGGTTCGCTCCCCTCCATGGGAGAACCTTTTCGCGATTATTCGCGTCCCTTCGATGCCCTTTTCCTCCTCTGTCGCCCCTCTAATTGCTTCTCGGAGATTCGTGTAGCCTCGAGACCTTACTAAGAGCTGAAGGTCCCTGCGTAACCCTCGCTCGAAGTTGTTAAGGGCGAACTGACGGAGTAACTGTTCAACGGCCTTTTTCCCAATTTCGTGGGTGATTTCTGCCGTACAGCCGGCAATTAACTCCATAGTTATAGTTTCTACACGATGTGCGTATGCTTGCACTGATTCCTCGGGCTGCTGTCGACATGTATTAAACTCGACCTGTAGCGCGGGAACCGTACGTTGTTTTTCGTATAACGTACGTAGCTCTTCTATTAGCTCCTCTACGGTTTGGAGATCGCGAAAGCGCAAGTCTGCGGCCGCTCGGCCCTGTATTTTTAAACTTAATATGGCTGTGAGGAGGTTCAAACTGTTCGCGGGATCCACCGAATCTGCAGCGTATTTTGCCGCTCTAATAAAGTCTGTGACGAGCTCCGGTTTGGAGGCGTCGAACACAGGGAGACTGTTTCTCGCATCTTTTATTGTCATGTACTCTACTGTATTTGGCATGTTTGTTGTATGCGGGTTCAGCAATGAGAAATCGTCGAGATTTATTTCACGCGCGCGCTCTGTATCTACGGGGCTAAAAGATTCGTCCCCGTCGGTCGTAGATTCGTCCGGGTTGGAAAAACGTACGCGTTTCGGAAATTTAAGTTTCGCTAAAGTTTCCGGTGATAGATACAGACTTTCCGCGCTGCTAGTTTCGCGTCTGCGTTTTTTAGACTGCTCTTCGTCGTCTGAGAGCTCATATACTACCCGTGACTCGAAAAATGAATCTAGGGACCGCGATAAATGACGGTTACCTCGCAAACATAAGCGGTTATACTGTTCGTCATCTGACATACGAGTTAACTAATTTCTCTGGCTTTGGAGGATCTCAGAAAAATAAAATGTTCCGTCACTTACAGGTAGATGATCGCAAGTCGCATGACGATTCTCGTGACGTTTCTCGTACAGGATCTTCGTCCTCTTCGCGTTACTTTGCTTGACGCGGCTGTCCTTGTTGAGTCCTTGATGCAGCTGGGCCTTCCGGTGATCCTCGGGATCCAGGATTTCTCGTACGTGGCTCGACTCGGTCGCAGCACGTTCCGTGGGTGATTTTTTCGACTCGGTCGATGCAGGCACTCTCACACGCGAGGTGACTCGGTCACTCCGTTCGCGATACACAAGTGTGCAATAGTATTTTGTGTTTTAAAGCGATAATTGAGTTGTGGCGATCCCACCGCTGCCACCAATGTTGTGTCCCGATATTTCAAGATAGAGACTATCGTGAAAATAGGGATGAAGGTTTTGGGATCTACGCCAAACGAGTTAAGCTCCAACTCAAGCAGCTACAAAATACTTGTAAAGTTTATTGACTAGGTTGGTTAAAAAAGGTTTAACAAGAAGTACAAGTAGATGGTTTTGCCTTCGAACCAAACCCGTCGCTGCCCTGATCAAGACTGACTTTCGGGATCGATACGTCGTCGCTCGAAAGGTGACGGCTATCGATCTTTTGCAATAATCTGACGAAGCATTGTTGCAATTACTTGCTCTAAATTGCCTAATTCTGCTGCGATAAGCAGTTGAATGCTCCTTTATTCGGTCGGTGATTGACCGCAGTTCGGTCGCTGACCGATGTTGTGAAATAGGGAAATTCCGGGTCACAACAGCGCGATAATTGATCTTTTTTATCGGCGTGCGGTTTGGTGCATTCAACGAGATGTGTGTTGAAGGGAAAATGGAGAGGGGAGGCCTTTGAAATTTCACGGTACGTGTCGTCCGATTCCGTCGAGCGTTGTATTTATCGAGCGTTAATTTATTATAAACTTTTGGAGACTCGAAATTTCTCGGAAGCGGTGCGTGTCCTTGCAGGACGGCACTTATCAAACGTTGATTATTAACTTTTGCGTAAACATGCACATCGAAAATGTCGCCGCTATGGCGCGGGAGGATTTCTTGGAAACGACATCACGGCGGTCAATCATCAAAGGAAAGGTGATCAAATGCGAGGGATCATTTTTCCGAGCTCAGTCTGATGCAATATCTTCGATTACACGCGTATGTGTGTCGGCGCTATTGAATTTGTTTCTCCGAAAAATGGGCGCGTGTAACAAATACTGGGTTTTCCCCTGCGCGGATCCGCGAACGTTAACTAGGAACGAGCTGCAATATATTCCAAAAACATTGCTTTTACAGGGTGTACAAGTATGAAATGCGGATTCTTTTTCATGTTAAATCCGGAAGAATGATAAAAAGTGATTTATTCAAAGTATGCTCCATCGCTTGTTATACATTTTCCCCATCTTTCGGGCAATTTATGAATACCACGCCAGTAAAAATCTTCCCCTTTTGCTGCAAACCATTCATCGAGCCATTTTTTCACATTTTCGTACGAACCAAAGCACTGTTCAGCAAGTGCGTGACCCATCGATGCAAATAAGTGGTAATCGGAAGGAGCCAAGTCTGGTGAGTAAGCCGCATGTGGTAAAACTTCCCAGCTGAGTGCGTCCAACGCGTCGCGAACCGGTTTTGCCGTATGTGATGGAGCATTGTCATGAAGCAAAATGACTTTGTGTTGCCGCTTTCGGTATTCTGGCCTTTTTTCAAGCAGCGAACGGTTCAAATAAGTCAATTGTTGTTGGTAACGTTTAGTATTAACCGTTTCTCCAGGTTTCAACAGCTCATAATAAATCACGCCTCTCTGGTCTCACCAAACACACAGCATCGTCTTTCTGCCAAAGCGATTCGGTCTTGCGGTCGAGGTGGATGGTGCGCCTGGGTCTACCCATGATTTTTTGCATTCGGGATTCTCGAAATAAATCCACTTTTTATCCCCTGTAACTATGCGATGCAAAAACGACTTCCTTTTCTACCGAGCGGGCAAAATGTCACACGTGTTCTTGCGCTTTTCCATTTGCCTGTCATTCAACTCATGCGGTACCCATCTACTGGTCTTTCGAATCTTCCCCATCTCTCGTAGCCGATTGGAAACAGCTTGTTGACTAACACCCAATTTTTCGGCGAGTTGTTTTTGTGTTTGCGAATCATCTTTGTCCAACAATGCTTGCAATTCCATATCTACGTATTTTTTTGGCGGTTTTCCACGTTCCTTGTCTGCAACATCGGAGTCACCACTTTTGAAACGCTGAAATCGGCGTTCACACGTATCATGCGATAAAGCATGTTCACCATAAGCTTCTTGAAGTAATCGGTATGATTCGGCAGCAGTTTTTTTCAAATGAAAACAAAAAATTAATGCTGTCCGCGAATGGTCTTTGCTCGGTATAAATTTCGATATATTGAACACAACAACACAACACTGCGAGCAATTTTCCAATTTATCACCCGTGCGCATCTGACACTTGTTGATGACACAACAAAATGGCACAGTTTCGAATTTTTATAGCACAAACTGTATTGGTACACCTTCTGTTATCTGAAATCCACATTTCATACCTGTAGACCTATTGGGGTGAACATATACATTTACTCTGGCATCTCCTTCCGAGACGTTATCAAATTGATCCTGAAGTATTGTCGTATCTCCCGTGTAGAGAGCATCATAATACTTCTGTGAATATGGATCATTTCGATGGCACCCCACCCCAACGTCGAGTGTGTGAAAAATGTTTGTCAAATTCGCGGGTGGAGAAAAAGAATGAGTAATTTTTTTCGGGTGGGGAGGGTAAGGATATATAACCCGCAATTTCGTGAGCGGCTTCATTAGAGAACGATCAAATGCGAGACAGACGAGTCGTGCTGAAACAGCGATTATTGTTACACTTGAAAAATATCAGAGATGTGAAAATCTTATTGCAAAGAGTGTCGGCGATTCGGGATATCAACCAAAGTGTGAAAAATCTTTCAATATCCGAAGCAACGTTGCGTCTGCACAAATCTTACACCGTGAACGAAGTACCGAGCAACAACAATGGATCTCGAGGCTATCAACAAAATCAGCAAGATAGACGACTTTCTACCAACGAAAAAATTGTCGGAACTACCGGTGCAGGCGAATCAAGGTATATCGAACGTGAGAGCTGTCCAGACGAAATTCGGACGACGGTACATCGTTGATATTGATGGCGAGTTTTCCGTCTTGCTGTCGGCCAGAATCACGAAAGCCATCGATGAGGATCCAATGACATTGGACAAATTCCAGACTGCTACTCACGATAGGAAATTATATCTGAATTACATCGGTGGAAAATATAACAAACTAGAATTTATTCTGTTGTAGGGGAATTTAAATAAAAAACAAATGTCATGTAAATGTGTGTTTTTTTATTTAAAAAAATATCGCGATTACACAACGCTTGATAGACCTTTAACCAACTTTTCAGAGATTTCACATTCGTGTTGGCACAATTATATTTCATTTGGGTGGAATGATGCGAACATCCCGGCGGAATTTTCGGCAATTTCTTCAACGATGGACAGTTCAGAGTCTCGAGATCGATAATCTCAGCAGTCGTGAACTTTTTCATCCATTGTGTTTTTTCGAGTCCCTTGACGTATACTTTACGAGCTCGTTGCAATATGGCGCCAATCACCGTTTCAGCCGCTTCATAGAGTATTTCACCGTCATCCCAGCTCATTCCATGATAATTGTGAGTTAGCCATAAATTCTTCATGGTTTTGTATGTGACCGGCAATGACTTCCATGGCGATGGCAAATCGAAGAAGAGGGTCAAAGGTGGACCGTCTTGTTGCACTTCGACGAAAGATATTTCTTTGAAAACAAACTCGCTAATTGGCCGTCTGAAGCCTTGAAGATCAACGATGTAATTCATTATATCAGCTTCTTTTCGACACCGCTGATCGGATTATACTGAACAATACGATCATGAAGTATGAGGCAGTAAGCCGATGTATGCGCAGGAATATCATTTTTTGACTCATATTCAAGGCGAACATCCGCCGGGCCTGTCTTCAAAAGTGTCACATCTGTGAAAAATCGTTTGTCATCACCGAGACAAAAGTACGAGATCACTGTCATTTCTCGGGAAAACATCGAGGTGTTGCTCATCAGAGTTTTAATTTAAATTACAAAAATTCTCACGTTGTTCCCACCGTATTTCATATGTTGTCGGGATATGATTCGCATTTTTTGATAAAAGCTTTGGCGAAAAACTTTGAAGGATCAATGAAGCTTTTGCCGGTGAATAAGGAAAAATATATTTCATTCATCAAAACCGTCAAAGGAACACGTGTACAATATCGATTTATCGATTCGTTCAGATTCATGGCAAGTAGCTTCGACAAATTAGCATTGTATCTGAAACACGACCAACAAACGATAACAAGACGATTTTGTGATAACGATGCAAAATTGCAATTACTAACGCAAAAAGGTATTTTTCCATATGATAACGTTGATGATTGGAGGAGATTCGACGAAACCGAATTACCGGAGAAAAAAGACTTTTTGTCAAAACTTCAAAATTCAAACATCTCGGACGATGATTATGCTCATGCTAGTGTGGACAACGTTCAATGTGCGAACATTGGGTGCTTATTCGGATTTGTACTTGAAAACAACAGATGTATTGCTTTTGACGGACATTTTCGAAAATTTTCGACGAAATTGCATCGAAACGTACGCTCTCGACCCTCTGCATTATTATACTGCTCCGGGTCTCTCGTTTGACGCGATGCTAAAGTGCACCGGTATCGAACTCGTACTTTTGACCGATGTTGACATGTTAATGTTCATCGAGAAGGGAATCCGCGGTGGTGTGGCACAGTGTTCGGATAGATACGCGAAAGCTAACAATCGCTACATGAAAGACGAATCCGATTCAAAAAAAGAAAAATCATATTTGATGTATTACGATGTCAATAATCTCTATGGTGCGGCTATGAGCGAGGCATTACCCTACGGCTCTTTCGCTTGGGTTGAAAATTTCCAAGAGGATATTGAAAATATTCCCGATGATTCTCCAGTCGGTTATGTTTTCGAAGTCGATCTCGAGTATCCCCGCGAGTTACATGAAAATCACAAAGACCTGCCGTTGTGTCCCCAACATTTTGCTTCTGAGGCTCGAGGTTTGAAAAAATTAATGACAACATTGTTTGCAAATAAGAAATACGTTATTCACTACAGAAATTCGAAACAGTGTGTGAAATTGGGTCTTCATGTAACACACATCCATCGCGTGCTGAAATTTCGACAGATGCCCTGGCTCAACAAATACATTGACGTTAACATAGAACTGAGGAAAAAATCGAACGAGTTTGAAAAAAATGTTTACAAATTAATGAATAATGCCGTATTCGGGAAAACAATGGAAAATCTGCGAAAGCATAAAGAAATGAGGCTTGTGACAGAATGGCGTGGACGGTGGGGGGCGAAAGCACAGATCGCTAAACCAACCTTCCACAGTTACACTATATTCGACCGTGATATAGTGATGATTGAACTCAACAAGACCAGCGTTTCATTCAACAAAACCATATACGTTGGATATACGATCCTCGATATCTCCAAACTTTGGCTCTATGACTTTCACTATTATTATATGAAGACAACTTTTGGACAAAACCGAAATTATTATATACAGACACCGACAGCCTCATCCATCACATCACAACACCCGACGTTTACCAAATTATAAAAAAAGTTATACACAAATTTGACACTTCAGATTATCCGGTTAATAATCTGTATGGTATTCCACAAGCTAATAAAAAAGTATTGGGTCTAATGGAGGACGAAAACAACGGTAATATCATGGAGGAGTTTATCGGATTGAGGGCAAAATTGTATGCTTATAAAATTTTTGGTGACAATGGTGAAAAAAAGCGAGCAAAAGGCATCAAAGGCTCAACGCTCAAAACTATTACGCTTGACGACTACAGAATGTGCCTATTTGAACATAAAAATGTTGTAAAACCTCAAAATTTAATTTAAAGTAAAAAACACGTTGTTCATACTGCGGACACAGGAAAAAATTGCTCTAAGCTGGAGAGATGATTAGAGAATATTGATGTATGATTCAACCAATACTCTGCCTTGGGGTTATTCATTGCAGTAACTTGAAATTTTTATGAACCTCCACGTGTCAATTTTGCTCAAGGCAACAAGAAAAGTATTTATAACTATGATGATTATGAAGCATCGAATATAAACAAACGTGCTGAAACACGCACTCAGATCATGGAGACCTAATTTATTACGCTTGCGCGAGGAACGACTTACTGAAACCCTCAGTCGACATCAGACCGTTAAGAGTACACACTTCACCCTTCCAAGAATGCGTGGGATCTAACCGACAGCGAGCTCAATTCCATACCAAAGACAGTATTATTGAAATATTGAGGTTCGCAACTTCACATAATTTGGGATCGCTTGCCTAAACGTTTTCAAATGGACAGCGAAGTGATCTCATATCTTCCGTGTACGGAGCATTATAACAGACCGGAAATGCGAGATCATATTGATGGTACCCCGCCGGAGCGACGATGCTGCGACAAGTGTCGCTCCGAAGCAAAAAAGAAGAAATCGACAAAAGATTCAGGTGATTTCCACACACACACACATACGGTTTAATAATTGAAACAATTGGAACATCGTTTATTATTCTCTCGAATTGTCTGTTACAGGGTGCGTGCAACAATGGCAGTAATGACTGGATCGCAGAAAATGAAATTACGTTGTTAAAAAATGGTTTGGGAAATAAATCAGTTTTTTCAAAACCCTTTGTGAAATTTTTGTCATACAGCAGATTTATTTACCCAACTATTGTGAGTATTGTCAAAACCAAGCCATTTTACAAATATTTTATTTCCACGTTTCTTCAACACTTTCTCAACGAGATGAACATCGGGATATGTCAATTTGAGGAGCTCTTGTTCGTAGGAACCGCCACCGATGGGTTGATCTTGATGATCCTTCAGCTGGTACATCGTTGGATTCGTATTTTTCACCCGATCAATCGTAAATATTTCCATTGTCCAATTCGGCGTGTAACCTTTCTCGAATGCGTTCTTAAATTGCTAATTCTCACTTTGTCACCGATTTTGTATTTTGCCGGTTTCTTTGTAAGAGACATGATTTTCTTGTAAATATCGCGTAAAATTTGCTTCTCATTAGCTGTATTAACATTTTTTGGTTTCATCTTAATTGTACGATGTACAGTATTGTTGTATTCGGAAATCATATAATCGAGAATGTATATCCATTTGTAATTTCCGCGAAGACTGAATCGTATCCACATTTTATTTTTTAGTGTATGATTGAAACGTTCGCAGATCGAAGCTTTTAAATTGCTGTATGTGGAGTACATGTGAATGTTGAATTTTTCCATCAGCGCCTGAAACTCGGCATTGTAAAACTCTTTTCCTCGATCGACTTGCAAGTTTTTCGGTGTTCGACCCTGAACTAGTATGGATTTCATAGCCGATGTTGTATCTCTTCCCGTTTTACTTTTGATCGGTACAGCCCAGGCATACTTTGACAATACATCGATAACGGTGAGGAGGAACTTTTGTTTAGAGTTGCGGTGAGCGTAAGATGACATATCGACGAGATCGGCCTGCCACGTCTCATCGAGACCGCGTATATCAACACGTTGACGGATGTAATTTTTTCGTACCGGCTTATGTAGCTCCCTTACCACGGTCTCTTTCTCGCTCATGCTCGAACGCGTGCAAGCGCTTGTCCAGTAGCGCGAGTACTTGAGAATTTTTCACTGATAACGCGTGTACAGCTTCTCGGTCCGCTTTAAACTGGCTCACGTGGCTCTTGAGACTATCGATCATTAACATATAATCACTGCTACTACTACTACTTTGCTCCAATGTTTCCAGCTCGTTTTCCAAACGCTTAATGAGCTCGGAATTGCGTTTCGTTCGATTTTCAAGATTATCATGATTGATTTTTTGATGTCTTGTATGCTCCGAGAGTTGGGACTCGAGTGCACAGATCATTATATTATGATTATCAATATTCTCCCATAGAGAAGATGTAAGGTGATATATCTGACGTACTTCTTGTTGCATTGCGCTTTGCATCACTCTCATTGAAATCGCATCATTCTCGTCTATCGGATCAGCCAAATTACACAAACGTTTTTTATCAATATCGTATTGTCCATCGCGAGTAATCTTGAATCCTTTGCCTCGAGGTCCACGAGCATTTTCACTTCTACTTTTTGGCTGCAATTGACATCCAAATACGTCAACGCTCATCTTGCGAATGTGCAAGATCTTGACGAGAATCGTTTTAATGAATAATTCCAGCCTCGCGTCATTCGTCAATGATTGATACAATTTCGTTGGATCGAGACAAGTTCCCGGCTGCTTGAGATGCTACGAGTAAACGTAAACGATTCATTAGGATCATCCCAATAAACATAATCAAATTTGGTATTTTTTTCAACCACTTTATGGACACTTCCGCCAAGATGTTTTCTCGATGCGATTTTTGCAATATATGTTCTGAATTTATAAGTATTATCCCTTCGCATCGCTTCACTGGCTTTGTAAAACTTTTTATGAGCGTTCGTTGTAATTACGATATCTTCATAATTTTTTACATCATCCTCCGTGATAGTCTCGACATCGGGAACTTTTTTGAACATTAGCTCGATTAATCCGACAGTTTTTGCATACTCCCGATCTCCCACGCGAATCTTCGGTGAATCAAAGTTTATCGATGAATCACCAATTTTTAGTTTATCATTGGCGAGAAGTTGAACACCGTAAAAAACATCGAAATTCGATTTTCGATTTGTTTATAATAACACGATATTTTCGCTGATCAATTGGTCACCGTTGCGGGTTGATGTGTCATCATTATCACTCTCATCCATACTCATATCATACATTCTGTCAAGAAAGTACCGGGAAGTGGTCAATTAAACACTGACTGTTTATTATTCACCCAAATTTATTTTGTCTCCTTCAAAGTAGGCTCCTTCCGAAACAATACACTTACGCCAACGAATAATCCAATCATCGAAACATTTTTCAAACGCATTTTTCGAAATGGACTTCAGTTCTCGCAGCGAATTCTCTTTTATGTCTTCTATTGACTGAAAACGGGTACCTCGAAGTGGCAGTTTCAGTTTTGGAAACAGAAAAAAGGCAGCCGGAGCTAAATCAGGCGAATACGGAGGTTGCTCGATGGTATTCGTTGCGTTTTTGGTCAGAAATTCGTTCACACTGATAGCCTTGTGCGCTGGTGCATTGTCGTGATGCAGAATCCAAGAGTTTTCTGTCCACAAATCTGACCTTTTTCGACGAATTTGCTTTCTCAATCGTTGCATAACACTCAGAGAATATTGTTTATTTACCGCCTGACCTTTTGGTAAGAATTCCCAGTGCACAACACCGCGACAATCGAAGAAGACAGTCAACATGACTTTGACTTTTGATCGACTTTGGTATGGTTTTTTCGGTTTGGGATCAGTTGGAAGGTGCCATTCTGAAGCTGTTGACTGATTTGCATGTCAACTCGTAAACCCAGGTCTCGTCACCAGTTACAATGCGTTTTATGAATGTGGGGTCGGAATCGACTTGTTCTAGCATGTCTTCAGCGACCTTCTCGCGGTTGAGTTTCTGAAGAAAATTCAGGTCTGTCGAAACTAGTCGAGCGGCAACGTGTTTCATGCCCAAAGAATTTTTTGAAATGGTCCGAATCGATTCGTGGGACACGGAAATGTCAGCTGCTTTTTCTCTTAAACTTAAATGAGGATTTCCAGTCACCATTTCCTTTACTTTATCGATGTAAACTTCGCTTGAAGACGTTGATGGCCGACCAGAGCAAGGCAAATCTTCCACCACATCCCGACCACTTTTGAATGCACTGTACCATTCATATGCACGTGTTTTTGATAGAACTGATTCACCGTAAGCCTTTTGTAACATTTTCAAGAATTCGGCACACGGAATTCCATTTGCAACGCAAAATTTGATACAAACTTTTTGTTCGATGGTTTTATCTATGGCAAAATCGCGAGACATACTTGAAATGAACTGACATGTACGCGCACTGTAAACAAATTAAATGACATATGATGCTCAAACTTGGCCTCAATTTGGCGGATAAGTGTTCCAACCTAACGACAAACAGAAATGTAAAAATCTCTTCAGACGGGCTTTTTAAATTATCAATTCTCAGTACTTTCTTGACAGAATGTATGTTGATTTGAAGAAGGCATCATCATCATAAGACATATCAGTTTTTTAACATCCTCTTTTCGACTTCAACTATTTATTCTTTTACTTCCTCCTTGATTGGATGGTCCACATTCCGTATTAACGTTTCCAGCGGTGTGACTATAGGTTTAAAAACTTCCTGCCTCATGAGTTCGGCATCATCCTTGCTGCTTTTCATCATACGATGTTTTTTTCTGATCGCTTCGCTCGCTCGAACAAGCTGATGCAACACGACTCGCTCTTTTTTATGCTCCATGTTGTCGCTATAGTGACACTGATGATACTGCTGTTTGTTGGATACAGCAAAGTCATTCAATGGTGAGAAAAGTATCAAAACCCCGTCGGTGTCTACCCCCATCCACTTCGCTATCCTTGTCAATCATGATAAATCCGTATTGATCAGAATTCCAACATTCCGAACAAATGCTCTTGAATTGCGAATAAGTCATATCCGTGTTGACATGATCGTTATACACATGTTTCAAATTCATATCATCCTGCTTAAATAGAACAAGAAAGTTCCTATTATCTCGTACGAGATGCTTAGGAACCGAGCATACGTCTGACAAAGATAGAAGCTGTCGACAATTTCGTGTCTTCCCATGGAGAAAAACGCTCTCATGTTATCTTGTTTCTCGCACGCAACATCGTCCAAGATGATTATCGAGTGAGGTCGCGCATCGCCAAGTGACACCACTTGTTCGAGCTCGTTGAACGGATGATATTCGACCGCGTTCACCGGTTCGAGCAATCGTTCGAGCAATTTATACTTTGGTTGTTTCAACGATTTTGAATAGAGGTAAATATTCTCAAATTTGGAGAAGATCTCAAATCTCTACCCTGAATCTTGCGTCAATCCTCAAACGCCGAATTCCGGGACACAACATTGGTGGCAGCGGTGGGATCACCACAACTTAAATTACCACTTCAAACTCCAAAAATACTTATTTACACTCATGTATCGCGATCGAAGTGACCGAGTCACCACGCGTGTGAGAGTGCTTGTACCAACGAGGTCAGGAAACGATCCAAGGAACGTGCTGCGACCGAGTCGAGCCACATTCAAGGTACACCGGATCCCGAGGATCAACGGAAGGCCCAGCTAAATCAAGGACTCAAATAAGACAGCCGAAAGTACGCGAATCCTGCACAGAAACGTCACACGAATCGTCATGCTACTTGCGAACATCTACCTGTAAGTGACGGAACAAATTTTTGTTAAACCCTCCAAAGCCAGAGAATTCGTTTATGTCGGACGAAGAGTTATATAACCGCTTGTGCTTACGAGGCAACCGTCATATATCACGGTCTCTAGATTCATTTTTCGAGTCACGGATAGTGTACGAGCTTTCAGACGGCGACGAACAATCAAAAAAACGTAGACGCAAAACTAGTAGCGCAGAAAGTTTATATATATCGCCCGAAACGCTCGCAAAACTCAAATTTCCAAAAACGGTACGTTTTTCAACCCCTAATCGATCTGAATCTGACGAGGACGAAGCGACAAGTCCTGTAGAAACCAATCGAGAGCACGAGATAAATCTCGAAGATATCTCATTGTTAGACTTAAATGCGGGAAAAATGCCTAACGTGGTAGAATATATGTCAATGCAAGTCGCGAGAAATAGCCTTCCCGTTTTTGACGGCTATCGACCAGAGCTCGTAACTGATTTCATCAGAGCAGCGAAATACGCCGCAGATACAGTAGACCCAGCGAGTCTACCTAACCTCCTTACTGCCGTAATGCGGTTAAAAATCACGGGTCGAGCGGCCGCAGATTTGTGTTTTCGCGAACCGCAAACAGTAGACGAATTATTGCGGGACTTACGAGCGCTATGTGATAAGCGACGTACAATCCCCGCATTACAAGTTGAATTCAACACCTGTCGACAACGACCCGACGAATCAGTACAGGCATAGGCAACAAGGATAGAAACCGTACTGCACCCCATGCAACCGGTAAAAAAGCCATTGAAGAGTTACTTCGAGAGTTCGCCTTACACAACTTCGAACTGGGACTACACAAGGACCTTCAAATTATGGTAAGGCCCAGGAACTACACGAATCTCCAGAACGCTATACAAGGAGCAATAGAACAGGAGAAAAATATAGAAGGGACACGGTCAATCGCAAAAAGGTTTTCTCACGGGGGAAATCCGAATCAGCAGCAGCAGCAGCAGCAACAAAACCCTCACCCCCCGACCTACAACAAATGAAGGTCGTGGGGAGGTATGTCAACGCCACCGGCCACACTGGGTCAGCAAGGGCGATACAGTCTGCCGGCACCACAAAAAACGGTCCAGCAACTTGACCTTGCGTGCCATTACTGTAAGAAAAAGGGTCACAGGTATAGGGACTGCCGGAAAAGGCTCAAGGACCTCTACGAGTCGGAGGAGGGTCCACAAGCGACCCAGGGACCATACGGAAAACCCCAGGCCAAAGCACCGTACGAAAAGGATGCAGAAGCAACAAAAAAAAGGACTATCAGTTCCCTCGCGGTAGGAATGTTCACCGTAATCAGAGTGATAAGACCAAGGGAAACTAAGGAAAATGTACGAGTCTCCAAAACGCAAAACAATCAAAGACCTACTAAATGGCAAAAGTAAGCCACGGAGCGTCAACGCACCGGCGAGAATCTGCCAGATCAGCGCGCTGGGACCAGCCGTCCACGCCAGCGACCTACATTTGCCAACAGCCCAAGCACGCGATGGACTCCTCACGTTACGCTGCGATACTAGGGCACAATGTAGTATCGTGCGGGTGAATGATCTTCGCGGCGATACGCCGATCGAGGACGAAATAATAGAACTCCTCGGCGTGGGAGGAGCACCACTGCGCACATTATGTAAAGCATAGCTGGAGATAAAAACTCCAGCAGCCATCATGACGAGTCATGATGCCATCACGAGCCGTAACGAGTTCCACGTGGTTGACAAAGATGTGCCACTGGAAGTAGACGGACTGTTGGCCATGGACTTAATAGTAAAATACAAGGCTAACATACTGGGTGGCAAAACATTCGAAATTTTCGGAAAAAAAATTCCCTTTATATACGGAGCACGGCACATAAAATTGCCTCCGCGGACGGAATTCCTGCTGTGGGCACGAACGCCGAAAGAAGGCACTGGATACGTAAACAAACAGGAAATTCGGCCCGGGATAACATTAGGAGAAGAAGTCGTGTCGACTAACGCACACGCATGTCCTGTGTTAATAATCAACACGCTTAGCAAGGCCCACGTAATAACACGACCAACGATCGAGTTAGAGGAACTCAGATGGGACGAAGATACTTCCAGAACGGAATACCAGCAGAGAGAAATCTGCGAGGCCATATACGAAAACGGAGAGCCCGAGAAAAAGGAGCGTTTAGAGAGAATCTGACTGGAGGGCAGAAGGGACTCGCACTTAAATCCGGTAGAGGAGGAGAAACTCCGGGAAATTTGCGAAGAATTCCCCGACGTGTTCCATCTGGAAGGAGAAAAGTTAGGTTGCACTAACGCAGTTGAACATCAGATTTCGTTAAAACCAGGGACTAGGCCAATTAAGGTACGTCCATACAGGTTACCAGGGGAACATCGAAAAGAGGTAGAAAAACAGGCACAACAAATGCTAGAGGACGGAATAATCTGCCCAGCACGAGCCAGTGGAATGCTCCATTGCTCGTCGTACCAAAAAAGGCAGACGCCGATGGCACAATTCGAAAAAGATTTGTCGTCGATTTTCGCAAATTAAATCTGGCGACCGAAGGCGACTCATATCCACTGCCCAATATTAACGAAATACTGGATCAGTTGGGAAAAACAAAGTACTTCACGACCTTGGATCTCGCGTCAGGATTCCATCAAATCCCGATGGCAGAGGAGGACAAGGCGAAAACTGCTTTCTCCACACCCATGGGTCACTATGAGTACAACCGAATGCCATTCGGACTAAAAAATGCACCTCCTACGTTCCAACGGTTAATGGATGCCGTTCTGACAGGATTACAGGGCATCAAGTGTTACGTCTACCTGGATGACATCGTCATTTATGGAACCTCTCTCTCCGAACATAATGACCGTTTAAAGGAAGTACTAACAAAGTTAAGACCAGCGAATTTGCGAGTTCAGCCTCGAAAATGCCGATTCATGCGTAAAGAAACGCAATATCTCGGTCACATAATAACCGAGGTAGGAGTAAAGCCAGACGAAGGAAAAATATCAGCCGTAAAAAATTTTCCTGTACCAAAAAACGTTAAGGGAGTTCAGTCCTTTATGGGACTGGCCGATTATTACCGCCGTTTTATCAAGTGCTTTGCAAAAATCGCAAGACCATTGACGGACTTAACAAAAAAGGAAGTCAAATTCGAGTGGACGGAACAACGACAGGCCGCGTTCGAGCAATTGAAAGAAGCATTGACTACCGCACCGATTCTGCAATACCCGTGTATAAACACACGCAGGAAAAATAAACACAAATGCCGACGCTTTAAGCAGAATATATGCACTCACACGAGGCCAAGCGAAAAAGAAAGTAACGAACAGGGAAGAAGACGGCGCGAAGCACGACAAACGTGAGAAAGCGAGACAGAACGCTCGCTGACGGCCCACGAGGCCCCGCATACTGAAAACACGTCCAGGGGAAGCGCGGTAGAGGAGGAAGCACGCCATGCGTTACGCGGACCTCCGAGAAGCATCGACAACACGAGCGAGAAGGATAGCTGCAGCAGTGGCGGAGGTAGCCCGAACAAACAAGACCGCCTTGATATTATAAAAGAATATCACGATGCCCCTCTAGGTGGACACCAGGGCATTACGCGAACTCTACAGCGAGTGAAGCAAAAGTATAATTGGTCAGGAATAAAAAAGGACGTCACCGCCTACATTCAGAGGTGTGACAAATGCCAAAGAAACAAGGCAGGGAAAACAGTAAAGGTCCCGATGGTCACAACGGACACGCCAACGCGCGCGTTCGAGAAGAGTGCCGTCGATATAGTAGGACCCCTACCAATTTACGAAAAAGGGAATAGATATACAATGCGTTCCAATTGAAGTGGAACACTTTGATTTTTGTCGATCTCCGGCGCAAATCGATCGATTTCGAAAAACAAAAAAAACACTTTCTTGCAAATTTTATTTGCTTTCGAATGAGCCTAGTTCGAATCCGATGCGGGTGAATGATCTTCGCGGCGATACGCCGATCGAGGACGAAATAATAGAACTCCTCGGCGTGGGAGGAGCACCACTGCGCACATTATGTAAAGCATAGCTGGAGATAAAAACTCCAGCAGCCATCATGACGAGTCATGATGCCATCACGAGCCGTAACGAGTTCCACGTGGTTGACAAAGATGTGCCACTGGAAGTAGACGGACTGTTGGCCATGGACTTAATAGTAAAATACAAGGCTAACATACTGGGTGGCAAAACATTCGAAATTTTCGGAAAAAAAATTCCCTTTATATACGGAGCACGGCACATAAAATTGCCTCCGCGGACGGAATTCCTGCTGTGGGCACGAACGCCGAAAGAAGGCACTGGATACGTAAACAAACAGGAAATTCGGCCCGGGATAACATTAGGAGAAGAAGTCGTGTCGACTAACGCACACGCATGTCCTGTGTTAATAATCAACACGCTTAGCAAGGCCCACGTAATAACACGACCAACGATCGAGTTAGAGGAACTCAGATGGGACGAAGATACTTCCAGAACGGAATACCAGCAGAGAGAAATCTGCGAGGCCATATACGAAAACGGAGAGCCCGAGAAAAAGGAGCGTTTAGAGAGAATCTGACTGGAGGGCAGAAGGGACTCGCACTTAAATCCGGTAGAGGAGGAGAAACTCCGGGAAATTTGCGAAGAATTCCCCGACGTGTTCCATCTGGAAGGAGAAAAGTTAGGTTGCACTAACGCAGTTGAACATCAGATTTCGTTAAAACCAGGGACTAGGCCAATTAAGGTACGTCCATACAGGTTACCAGGGGAACATCGAAAAGAGGTAGAAAAACAGGCACAACAAATGCTAGAGGACGGAATAATCTGCCCAGCACGAGCCAGTGGAATGCTCCATTGCTCGTCGTACCAAAAAAGGCAGACGCCGATGGCACAATTCGAAAAAGATTTGTCGTCGATTTTCGCAAATTAAATCTGGCGACCGAAGGCGACTCATATCCACTGCCCAATATTAACGAAATACTGGATCAGTTGGGAAAAACAAAGTACTTCACGACCTTGGATCTCGCGTCAGGATTCCATCAAATCCCGATGGCAGAGGAGGACAAGGCGAAAACCGCTTTCTCCACACCCATGGGTCACTATGAGTACAACCGAATGCCATTCGGACTAAAAAATGCACCTCCTACGTTCCAACGGTTAATGGATGCCGTTCTGACAGGATTACAGGGCATCAAGTGTTACGTCTACCTGGATGACATCGTCATTTATGGAACCTCTCTCTCCGAACATAATGACCGTTTAAAGGAAGTACTAACAAAGTTAAGACCAGCGAATTTGCGAGTTCAGCCTCGAAAATGCCGATTCATGCGTAAAGAAACGCAATATCTCGGTCACATAATAACCGAGGTAGGAGTAAAGCCAGACGAAGGAAAAATATCAGCCGTAAAAAATTTTCCTGTACCAAAAAACGTTAAGGGAGTTCAGTCCTTTATGGGACTGGCCGATTATTACCGCCGTTTTATCAAGTGCTTTGCAAAAATCGCAAGACCATTGACGGACTTAACAAAAAAGGAAGTCAAATTCGAGTGGACGGAACAACGACAGGCCGCGTTCGAGCAATTGAAAGAAGCATTGACTACCGCACCGATTCTGCAATACCCTGATTTCACAAAACGTTTCGTAGTCACTACGGACGCGTCAGAAAAAACGATCGGCGCGATCTTGTCACAAGGGAAAATAGGAGAAGATTTACCCATTTGCTACGCTAGCCGAACTCTAAACAAGGCCGAGACAAATTATTCCACCACTGAAAAAGAATTACTTGCTATCGTATGCGCTGTAAATCAATTCCGACCGTATATTTACGGCACCAAATTTATCATCGTCACGGACCATAAACCATTAACATGGTTATTTGGGGTCAAGGATCCTGGGTCAAGATTGATGAGGTGGAGAATTAAATTGGAGGAATACGATTACGAAATACAGTACGAAGCAGGAAAAATAAACACAAATGCCGACGCTTTAAGCAGAATATATGCACTCACACGAGGCCAAGCGAAAAAGAAAGTAACGAACAGGGAAGAAGACGGCGCGAAGCACGACAAACGTGAGAAAGCGAGACAGAACGCTCGCTGACGGCCCACGAGGCCCCGCATACTGAAAACACGTCCAGGGGAAGCGCGGTAGAGGAGGAAGCACGCCATGCGTTACGCGGACCTCCGAGAAGCATCGACAACACGAGCGAGAAGGATAGCTGCAGCAGTGGCGGAGGTAGCCCGAACAAACAAGACCGCCTTGATATTATAAAAGAATATCACGATGCCCCTCTAGGTGGACACCAGGGCATTACGCGAACTCTACAGCGAGTGAAGCAAAAGTATAATTGGTCAGGAATAAAAAAGGACGTCACCGCCTACATTCAGAGGTGTGACAAATGCCAAAGAAACAAGGCAGGGAAAACAGTAAAGGTCCCGATGGTCACAACGGACACGCCAACGCGCGCGTTCGAGAAGAGTGCCGTCGATATAGTAGGACCCCTACCAATTTACGAAAAAGGGAATAGATATACAATGCGTTCCAATTGAAGTGGAACACTTTGATTTTTGTCGATCTCCGGCGCAAATCGATCGATTTCAAAAAACAAAAAAAACACTTTCTTGCAAATTTTATTTGCTTTCGAATGAGCCTAGTTCGAATCCGATCGGATTAGAATTGGCCGAGCACCAGGGGCAAATCGGGTTCCGACGCTCAGCTCGAAATTTCGTATTACCGGGAAGGGCGCTATGATTTGTCATACACTGTTAGAAAGGGCATTTCACCCCGAGAAAAATGCGCACACGCTGGAGTCCAACCTTTAGAGGGATGTGCGAACTGTTCGGAATTAACAAAATCCAAACAACCGCGTATCACCCACAATCGAACGGAGCATTGGAGAGATCTCATCGAACTCTCGCAGAATATTAAAAAAATTTTATCAGGGAAGATCAAAAGGATTGGGACGAATGGTTACCTTATGCGATGTTTACATACAACACCACGTCACACACGGTAACAAAACTCACACCCCACGAAATGGTTTTCGGTGAGAAGGCTGAATTACCGACAGCATTAAGAGGAGCCCCGCGAGCAACTTATTCATACGAGGATTACGCCGCAGAGTTACGGGAACGCCTGCAAACGGCGTGGCAACAGGCTCACGAAAACGTGGAGGGGGCTAAGGAAAAGGCCATGGAATATTATGATCGGAACGCCTCGGCGGTGGAGTACCGCCCAGGTGACAGCATCCTCCTGTACGACGACACGCTCAGGCAAGGACGCTCCGCCAAGCTCACACCCAAGTGGGTGGGGCCTTACACGGTCCGAAGCCGCGAGCCAGGGAAAACTTACCTAATCGGCCGCGGGCGGAAAACAACGCGAGTACACGTAAACCGCATCAAAGCATACGTCACCCACTAGCCAGGGCAACGTACGCACAAAGACAAATGCATCAACACCGTTAAGGAAGGTCATCAAACCGCGGAGAGCCTCGCACGGCTCAGCAAAAAAAAAAAGAGAGAGAAAAGAGAAAAAAAGAGATTTTTGATTTTGATTTTGAATGGTTTATTATGCCCTAGCAACGCTTTGGGGCAATTACAAATTGTGAAACAGTTTAACGCTTAATAACTAATATTAAATAACTAGTACAGAATTCTATAATATGAGTATTTTTCATTAAATTATATAGCATGGGTTTTCTTTTGTGTGAAGGTACATATAGAGCCATGCAATTATTAGCGATCTTATTGTGGAAGTCCTTGATTTTACCTACTCCTTACTTTACAAGTCATTTTCGAATAAATGCTTGAATATTCGCTTTTTGAATACAACTAGAGTGGGTGACGTTACAATGGCGTCGGGCAACGATTCCCATAGATAAATTGCTGCAAGGCCGAACGCATTTCTGTAGGCCGAGATCCGATGTAACGGTATCAAGAACGTAGGAGCTCTACGACCTCGCGGCGGTCTGGATGTCTCAAGAGCCCTAGGGAACATTTCAAGAATGTAGGACGGAGCGAAGCCTCTCGAGATGTTATACATCAGTACTCCGATGAAATACAGTCGCCTACTTTTGACTGTTAGGAAGCCTAGTTCTCTACAATACGGTGTTATGTGTACATCTCGCCGCAGATCATAAATAAACCTGATTAGCATGTTTTGCAGTCTTTGTAGCCGATGGTTAAGCTCGTCCGTAAGGTCATTATAAACTATACAACAGTAGTCGAGGTGTGGAAAAGCTAGTGAGCATACGAGCTTGATTCGCAGGTTCCGCGGTAGCGAGTTCCGATGGTATTTAAGTTTAAAGAGTACATTGTTTATTTTTTTAGTGATTAGAGCTACGTGTCTTGTCCATGAGAAGTCGGCGGACATTATAACACCCAAGTTTCGCACATGATCGACAAATGGCAGTGCTGACTGGTCAATCATTACCGATGGAAGACTGTTCATGTCAATTTTAGTGATATAAGCCCTACTGCCCTGCAACAAAACTTTTGACTTATTTAGATTTAGTGTGAGTCCATTGGAGCGAGCATACGCTGCTATAACTTCAGCGTATTGTGCAACTTTATCGATGCCCTGGACTAGTCGATCGAGTCAAGAGAGAGAATAAAAGAGAGAGAAAAATTAAAATATTACCGGGGAAGCCCACGGAGGCCTCCCCACGCACGCGTCCTGAAATGAGGGAGAAGGGGGTATGAAATAACAAAAAATACACAAATTTCATTTTTTTTTGTTAATATATTGTAACAACTAATAAACAAAAAAAAACAGAAAAATATGCAAAATACAAAACAGCCAGAGCACTAGCACGTCAGTGCCCCGGAAAAGGGCCGGCAGCCACCACATTGTGGGCCGGCTGAGGAACCATGCTTCCCTTGGAACCAAATCCCCGTAGAAGAGGCGACACAGGCCGAGTACATCGGCCTGGTCACCACCCCACTCAGCCTCCTCGCGGGATCGGCGATCGTCCCCCCAAAGCCGATCCACCGCCTCACGTAGACGGCATCGCCGCCGATGGACGCCCACGGCGTGCGAAACAAAATTTTTCTTCCACCACCCCGAAGGCCAGAGACCGCCGACTCTCTTGCGAAGACGAGGAGTCTTAAACGAATAAGAAAACAACAACAAGATAAATAAAAATATATGTACATATAATAATAATAATAAAAGTAAAAGTAGGAAAAAAACTCACCAATACCAGCTCGTACGTGTCTCCTTCAGGCCTTAGGCCACCCTAGAGGCTGAAAAAATAGGCTTTTTGGCGCCCTTCTAAAGTGAAAAGTGAAAAACTTGCCTGAAAAATTGTCAGATAATTGTTAATAACAGATGAACTACGCAATATAAAAAAAAATCCTACGTACTTCTATAGACAATGTATATTTCAAGATATTTTCAAAATTTCAAGTTAATCGGTAGAAAATTGCTTGAGTTACGAGTCCGGCCAACTTGAAAAATACAGTATTGAGATAAACTCGTTTAAAGTTTTGAGTAGTAGAAAATCATGAATAATTTCACAATACCTTTAATCTGCGCTACCTGCACCATACAATTGGCTTTCCGGATTATCTTCCTGCTGTAGCATTTCTTTTCTGCTTGATCTTGAAGCGATTCTTGCCTCTTTTACCCGGTCGGACAGCGATCTTTCTGCAAGTTTTATGCGCTGTTTGTCGATCTCCAGGCACATTTCGTAGCTGTTCAAGCCGATTTCCAAGTTCATTGCTTTGATTGTGTGCAAAATTGAAACAAACCCATCATTGAACACACAAACTGCAATATCCGTGGCTACATCCAAGATGGTTTTACCACTCGAAATGGATTTCGGGGCCAATGCCCACACAGTGGAATTGAAGCTTTCATTATTGTTATGTGTGTAACCACCGATGTACCGAGTTAGAAGATCTTCACTGGTCAGTTCTTCATAGATTGGTTTGATAGCTTCATAGACTTCAATTGCAAGAGCTGGCTTATGTTCGTACTCAGCTAAAGTATTTGTAGCTTTAGCGCGTTGCCATGAGTCCATCAATGGTCTTCTTCGAGATATTTTTGGTCTCTTTCTATTGCAAAACGACGTTTTTATTCCTTTCTTCGCACTGTACACTACCCTATCACTCATTGTAAAAACTCAATAATTATACAGGGAAAAAGAAATGGAAGTTCACAGAAATATCGAGAAAAACAAGTGTTCGTCGACTAGCGTCCTTCTGCTTGGCTGTGCCCAACTAACTAAAAGAGACGTTCGACAAGGATAAACTCGTTTAGACTAGTCAGGAAATAAATATTTTCAATAACATCTGCCGTATACCTGCTCTAGTCCCCTAACGTACCTTCCCCCTAGCGCTCACAAAAGGAGCTCGCTGCGGACCAGATGGCCTTGTACTAAAATTCAAAAACCGAGTACCTAAAGGTTTTTCCCGGCCATTTTTGAGGTCCTAAGAGACCATTTGGAATTTAAAAAAAAAATTAATTTTTCGAAAATTCTAGGGTGGTCTAAGGCCTTCATCACCAAAAATGGCACTTCCGCCTTCCAAATACAACGAATCCATCCGAAAACAAAGGATAAGGGGCACATTAAAAAAATTTTAAATGAAATCAAACAAAGGGATTCGAAAAAAAAAAACGTACGGGTACTTACGATATTCTCTCGTTGAGGTCTTGTCGCTAAATGAGACAACACCTTGCTGAATACAAACCCTCGAGATGGGGAACACACCGAACGTGGTACTTCGGTGGGGCGAAATCGCGGAATCAACAAAAATTGCGAAAAAATACGTATTCCATCGACTTTAAGGAAGTTAGAAAATAAAACTTCTCAAAACGAGTGGGGAAAGGATAGAAAAATAACCAGGCAATATTGTCCGCGGCATATTACCCCTTGTCGCAATCGCCGCCGATGGAGACGGAAAAGCATACCGGGTGGACAAATTTTCGGTTTGCCCAGGGTTATATTACGAAGAACTCGGAACACTTTCAATAACAAGCGACATTTGGAAGCTAGTTATTAAGATAGATCTAGGATCTCTAAGGACTAGAGAAAACGAGATGAAAAAAACATTAACAAAATTAGCGGCACTGTGCAGCCGGCTGGCTATGGAAGACACCTTGTGCAACACAGTCGCTGACACAGGGAGAAAAATGCTCGACAAAGTCGAACGCGAGCTACAAGCCGTATACGATATAGCAGGTAGCTATAAAACAACACGACACCGAAAAGGAATCATCAACGGTCTCGGATCAATTATAAAAGCTGTAACGGGTAACATGGACGCTCAAGATGCCGCAGAAATAGACTATCGACTCAACAAAATCGGAGCCAATCAAAATTCTATCGAGGATGGGCTAAAATATAATATCCATGTCCTCGATAACGTCGTCCATCTATTCAACAAAACAACGACCCAATTGGAGACGCATCAGGAATTGCTGCGCACTCTCATCATAGGAGTACGTGATGGACTAGCAAATAGCCTAAACCAATTAAACGAGCGTCAACAAGTAAACGAAAGGTTAACAACAATGGAAGTCATAGTTGACTCTCTTCTAGGCGACGCACGACAACTGGCAAACTTTATAGCTGGATTATCAAAGGGAGTAGTCAGCCCTAGCGTATTACCGCCAAGACAACTAGCAGATTACTTGAAAAATGCTATCGCATATCTCCCGAGGGGTCCTATGTTTCCAACTCCATTAAAGCCAGAGGAAATGTCAAAGTTAATGGAAATGAGCGAAATAGGCGCGTATTGTAACGTCGTCGATCTAATTCTTGTAATCAAAATACCGTTGCTAAATTACGAAGAATACATAATAAACAAAGCGTATCCATTACCAGAAAAAAAAGATAAGCATAGTTATCAGTTTCTGGAAATTACAAATCCTCTCGTAATAGTAGAAAGAACGCGAAAATCTTGCATTTTGATGAACGAAGTCGAGTTGAAATCTTGCAAGAAATTTAAATCACATTTTTACTGTGCGCCAAAACATGCTTTACTAGCCGCACACGTATGCACAGCTTGCGAAACATCGATATAACGCACAGCATAAGTCAAGCACATTGTAACAGACGAATCATCGAACTGAATAACACACTGCTAATTCCGCTTGAACGACAAGGGAAATGGTTATACGTAACGCCGGGGCCCGAAACATTACTAATACATTGCGGACAAAATCCCGCAGAACACGTAATATTAACAGGCGTAGGGACTCTGGCTTTGGACGGTAAATGTTCCGTCACAACCCCTAATTTTAGGCTCGAAACGCCCGCGGAAATTACACAAAATGTATCTCATGAGTTTTTACCTCACATAAACTTAACATTTTTCGAAAAAG
The DNA here is from genome assembly GCA_959613375.1 of Heteropelma amictum. NCBI lineage: Eukaryota > Metazoa > Arthropoda > Insecta > Hymenoptera > Ichneumonidae > Heteropelma > Heteropelma amictum. Next base: position 1,805,798 of record OY390728.1, on the reverse strand, counting down.
ACATCCCTATTTTACAACACACCTCGTTAATTGCAGAATTGCCACATAAATTAATCAATGACGCAACAGAAATAAATAAACTAGGCAAACGCTTAGACGCACTGAGAACGATAGTCTCAGTGAAATAACACATCAAATCGCAATAGGCAGTTATTCAGTAGGTGCGATCATACCGATAATACTCGGAACGACTTGCATAATTTTGTACCTGCGTAAGCGCAAACAACAAAGCACAGTCGCGATCTACAGCCACAAGACCACAATAATCTCGGGAGAGATTCAATCTCCCGAAGGGGGAGGGATGTTGTGACCTGGAATGTAGCATTTCCTAACAACATTCAGCGACCTCCTAAAAAACCCTCAACCCACTTCTTACAATGGAACAGGGCACCAGCGTTGCCCAAATAATTGCAATAACGCCTTATCAGCAATTGCAACAGTAGAACAGGGCCAAGAGGCCAACATTAACCAACACCACACAAGTAGTCGCAATATTGCTTCTTCAGCAAATTGCAGAACAGAGAAGCAGGTTACCGTCACGATTAAATATCGCGACGCATCGAGGAGTCGAGGTAGTCTTGACCTGGGCAAGGACGGGTTTGGTCCCACGGCAAAATCATCACTTTATAAACTAATCAGACCAAACTAGTCAATAAACATACAGTATTTTTGGTAGCTATCGAGTTGGAGTTACACTCATTTGGAGATGATCCCAAATCTCTACCCTGAATCCTGCGTCAATCCTCAAACGCCGAATTCCGGGACACAACACAGGCAATAGTCCCATCTGTGAACTCATCTTGACCGTGACTGATGGAAATAGGTATAAGTAGTGTGCTTATAACGATTGATGTCTCAGTTGCGAATGTTTTCCCGTCTGATGAACATATGAGGAAAATGCCGAAACAAGACAATCCGAACAATCCTATAACGCAAAGAAATTTGCCGATCGTGATCGTGACTATTTCAATCCTAACATTAGAGGAAGTACGCGATTCACGGGAGAAGTTGACTCGGGACGATACGGTACAGTTGATGATAAGAAGGAACAGTGTAAATAAGGATATCGCGAGCATTGAAGACGGTCACGCGAAGCATGATCGTTGACGCGAAAAACAAAAAATGTGGAAAAGGAGTCGTCAACAATTTGATTAATAAACTTCCATTCGAGTTACACATATCGGGATATCAATACTACGGGCTATCAATATTGCACAGAATTGTCTGAGCGGCTTGCGCGAGGCGATCCTGGCGTTAATCCGCTTGACGCGGCTTGCAAAGAACACGATTTCGCGTATTTGAAAAATCGGGAGAATATCGCGGCGCGACATGCGGCTGACAAGGTGCTGACCGAGGAAGCGTGGAAACAAGTATTCGCCAGAGAAGCCAGCTTAGGCGAGAAAGCGAGTGCCTTGAGTATTGCTAATATCATGAAGGTTAAAAGGAAATTCGGTATGGGGGTCAAGCCAAGTTTCAAAAAAGTTGTCGCAGCAGCACGAGCAACGATGATTCGTAGCGGTGATTCGAGAGCACTCATCAGATCCGCTCTCAAGGGTGCTAGGAGTGTTGCGAAAAGAGCAACAGGATGTAAAATGGGCGCTCCTCGGGTTATACGCGTGCCGAAAAAGATTGGTGGTTTCTTGCCGTTTCTTGTGCCGATTTTCGCGGGGCTCAGCGCTACCGGGCCATTGGCCGGTGGTACGGCGAGTATAGCGAAAGCTGTTAACGCTGCTCAGGCGGCTAAACGAGAATTGGACGAACACAAACGACATAATCGAACGATCGAGGCTATTGCATTGGGCAAAGGTTTACATCTTAAACCATACACGCAGGGATTGGGTCTTGGATGAGAATATCGGTCGTGGTACACACTGGGTTGCATACAAAAAATTTGAAAAGAGGATCGATTATTTCGATAGTTTTGGCAACCTTCGACCACCATCTGGACTCATGAAATATTTCGGTGTCGGTAGCGTGAATTACAACTACGAGAGATACCAAGCCTATGATACAATCGAGTGCGGTTATTTGTGCATGAAGTTTCTCCGCGATCAATTGGATTTTGGTGAAAAATATGTTTTATATAAACGTAAATGGTAAAACAGAGAGGTCAGACGTTGATTAACCAGCATGGATAATAGTTTCACATTAACGATATCGGGAACTCCGTCCATACTCGAGACGCAATACTTTCCACCGATCGAGCTCTCATCTCATAAAAATTATAGCCTCGGTCTCATCGAATTGTTAATCTTCAATTCCATTCCTAACGTCGACGTTGAAAGAAATCAACTATATGTCGGAGATGGGATATTAACGATACCTACGGGCAGCTACGAGATTGGAGATATTGAGAATTTCTCAATGAGAAATACGTACAGTCGGAATTGTCGCGTAAAGATATTATTCTCAATATTAAGCCCAATAATAATACTTTGCGTAGTGAAATTAAGTGTAATCGCAAAATAAATTTTATACTCAATGATTCTATCGGACGCTTGTTGGAATTTACACCGCGTATTCTGAGTGCCGGTAAAAGACACAAATCCGATCTACCAGTAGCCATTCTCAAAGTGAACGCCCTGCGAGTTGAGTGCAACATCACCACGGGAGCTTATATCAACGAGTGAAAAGTACACACGATTCACGAGTTTTTTCCAACAATCCCACCTGGTTATAAAATCATCGAAGTACCGGCACATGTGATTTATCTGCCAGTCACCAGCAGAACGATTGATTGCATCAGACTTCAGATAGTCGATCACGACGGTGGCATAGTACATTTTCGCGGTAAAGTTATTACGATTCGTTTGCATATAAAATCGCAATGGGCATAGATTACAACAGAATTCTTAATAAACCGCCATGGCTTGCGATGGACGGTTGTCGATCAACGCGCAGAGCGTTAACACCACAAAACGTGTTATTCCTGCAGAGTCTCGGCCTAAAAATTCGCGAAAAAAACGTGTGAGACATAAATTTTTTTGTTCTGCGCTTTGGCCGTATACTGTGTACAATGGAGGAGGAAATAGTGAATATACAGAACCCTGTTATCTTCGATGAATCCATCACACATTGTGAGATTCATGCTCATCAGTCTTATGCATCTGCAACCTTTAACAACAGCGATGAATTCCGCATCTCCATCCAGCATCAAGATCTCTGCATACTACCGAGTCACAGCTCCTTACATATATGCGGAAAATTGGCGAAAAACGATGGCACACCGACCCTTGCCACGAGTCTCGTCAATAACGCCATTTGCTATTTGTTCGAGGAAATACGTTACGAGCTCAATGCCATCGAGATCGATCGAGGCAAAAACGTTGGCCTCACAAGTCTGATTAAGGGCTACTCGGCGATGAGCCCGAGTAAAAGCAGCATGCTGGAGAACACCGGATGGCTCGACATCGAGGAAACAAAGCAAATCGTAGATGCTGCGGGTAATTTCGACATATGCATACCGCTGAGCATGCTGCTGGGCTTCGCTGAGGATTATCGCAAAATCGTGATAAATGCTAAACATGAGCTTATTCTATCGCGATCAAAGACCGACAATGATGCCGTTGTACAGACAGCCGATGAGGATTTCAAACTCGTTCTGCAAAAGATACAAATATACGAATCCGCTATTACCGGCCACCTCGAAACACGTTTGGCCCGTGAAAACATCAACGCAACTCGAGAAGCCCCGTTACGTCATTCTTGCATTTCAGACAGATCGAAAAAATCAGAAGAACAAGAATGCGAGTAATTTTGATCATTGCAAAATCACCGACGTCAAACTGTATCTCAATTCGCAATGTTCCACCTATGGAAATTTGAATCTCAACATCGATCAAAATCAGTACGCTTTGCTGTATCAGATGTACGCATATTTCCAATCCACGTACTACAACGGAGAGCCCGAGCCATTGTTAAACAAGTCGCAATTTCTGAAGTGTGCTCCGCTCATTGTTATTGACTGCTCGAAACAAAACGAATCGTTGAAGACAGGCACGGTAGATGTTCGCCTTGAATTTGAGTCAAAAAATAACATTTCTGCGCATACATCGGCTCGTTCGGTATCGTTCAGTATAATCCAATCAGCGGTGGTGTGAAGAAGCTGATATAATGGATTACATCGTTGATCTTCGAGGTTTCAAACGGCCAATTGACGAGTTTGTTCTCAAAGAAATATCTTTCGTCGAAGTACTGTTACGTCCCGAGGAGGGAATTTGGTTCGAGTCACGTGTTTACCAGATATAGGGCGCGAGCGATTCGAATGATGGCTCGCCAGTGAGTCTGTGGTTGGTGAAACCGTGACCCGCGAATTACAGTTTATTGACAATGTTGAAGATTTAGGATTTTTACTCTTCGGAGAAGGTGATGTCGTCTGGAGATCACGGCGGATCTTTCGAATAATCGTTTTGTTGGTCTGAGATATTTGTTTAAACACTTTATTTTAACCACTAGTTAACAATTAATTCGTTATAGTTGTACAAGAAAGATGATTAATCTTTTAAGATAAATTTGTCTGTTATATTCGTCGTTCGCAATACAGAGATTCTGATGACGTAAAGTCGAATTCGGTGAAGAGATATTGCGTAACGTTTAGATTTCGACGACAGACTGCATTCGTCGAGCGAATGGTAGAAACTGCACAACACCCTGTTGGGTGGTTGTCTTTTTAAGCGTTGTTGTCCGCGTCCTTTTGGAAAAAAGGTGGGAGTGATGCTCTGATTTTACATAGTCGTTTTTGTAGGATTGGTTGGGACGTCGTTAAAGTTTCGTTGTAAATTTTGTGATTGGTCGAGATGTGGTAACAAAGTAGTGCGTGATAAACAATTGTGCTTGTTCGTGGAAAGCGCTTTCGAGGTGCCCTTTTGAACCGCCCGTCCTCGCATTGCCCTGAGGGTTGGAGTCGGGGTTGCTGTAGAGGTGATTGTGTTTTCCATCCTTTTGAAGAAAGCGTTTTCGGATTGTTTGAGTTCGAAAAAAAAAAGGTGTATCCCTTTTTTTTCTACATAGTTTAAGTTTGACTGTTTTGTCACGTGCTAGCTGCATGGAGATTTGACGGAATTCCTGGGATTTGTAATGTCTTGTACCTTTCCTTTCACTTGTAGTAAGGATATGACCAGAATGGTGTGATTCATTCGTTGTTCAATTCATGCTAACTTTAACGACTTTGGGATTTTCGGAAGTGTGAAAGTAGTTATTTTTTGCTCGTGTGGAATTTTAGTAGTTCCACGGAAAAATTCCTTAGCTGTTATATTTACTTATTGTTTACTGGGAAAAAAAAGGGGACGAAGGTTTCGGTGTTTCCTTCGGTGTCCTTATGAAAAACTACGTACTTTCCCTTCTAATTGTGTTAAAGAAAAATATAGGTACTCCATTCACGTGTATCTGCTGGTAGTGTCTCGAGAGAAGAATGAAAGAGAAAAAAAAAGATAGGGGGGGTGGACCCGTCCGAGCGTGACAGCTGGGACGTAACAGTACAACAAGACGGTCCCCCTTTGACCCTGTTCTTCGATTCGCCATCCCCATGGAAGTCGTTGCCGGTCAAATACAAAGCCATGAATGTATGGCTAACTCGCAATTATCATGGAATGAGCGGGGATGACGGTGAAATACCTTATGAAGCGGCTGAAATGGTGATTGGCGCCATATTGCAACGAGCTCGCAAAGTATATGTCAAGGGACTCGAAAAAACACAATGGATGAAAAAGTTCACGACCGCTGAGATTTTCGATCTCGAGACTCTGGACTGTCCATCGTTGAAGAAATTGCCGAAAATTCCGCCAAGATGTTCGCATCATTCCCTCTAAACAAAATACAATTGTGCCAGCGCGAATATGAAATCTCTGAAAAGTTGGCTAAAGGTCTATCAAGCTTTGTGTAATCGCGATATTTTTTGAAATAAAAAAACACACATTTACACGACATTTGTTTCTTATTTAAATTCCCCTACAACAGAATAAATTCTAGTTTGTTGTATTTTCCACCGATGTAATTCAGACATAATTTCCCATCGTGAGTAGCAGTCTGGAATTTGTCCTATGTCGTTGAATCCTCATCGATGGCTTTCGTGATTTCAGCCGGCAGAAAGACGGAAAATTTGCCATCAATATCGACGATGTACTTTCGTCCGAATTCCGTCTGGACAGCTCTCACGTTTAATACAGGTTGATTCGCCTGCACCGGTAGTTCCGACAATTTTTTCGTCGGTAGAAAATCGTCCATCTTGCTGATTTTGTTGATAGCCTCGAGATCTATTGTTGCTGCTCGGTACTTCGTTCACGATGAAAGATTTATGCGGATGCAACGTTGCTTCGGATATTGAAAGATTTTTCACACTTTGGTTGATATCCCGAAACGCCGACACTTTTTGCAACAAGACTTTCACTTCTCTGATATTTTTCAAATGTAACAACAATGGCTGTTTCAGCACGACTCGTCTGTCTCGCATTTGATCGTTCTCTAATGAAGCCGCTCGAGAAATTGTGGGTGATATATCCTTACCCCCCACCAGAAAAAAATTACTCATTCTTTTTCTCCACCCGCGAATTTGACAAACATTTTTCACACACTCGACGTTGGGGTGGGGTGACATCGAAATCATTCATATTCACAGAAGTATTATGATGCTCTCTACATGGAAGATACGACAATACTTCAGGATCTATTTGATAACGTTTCGGAAGGAGATGCCAGAGCATATGTATATGATCACCCCAATACTTTAAATGCAATGTGTTCGTAATATATTCCAGCTCGTTCCTAGTTAACGCTCGCGGATCAGCCCAGGGAAAAACCGCGTATTTGTTACACGCGCCCATTTTTCGGAGAAACAAATTTGATAGTGCCGACACACCCACGCGTGCGATCGAAGATATTGCATCAGACTGAGCTCGGAAAAATGATCTCTTTCATTTGCTTACCTTTCGTTTCATGATTGACCGCCGCGATGTCGTTTCCAAGAAATCCCCTGCGCCGTAGCGGCGCCATTTTCGATGTACATGTTTACGCAAAAGTTTATAATCAACGACACGCACCGCTTCTGAGAAATTTCGAGTCTCAAACAGTTTATAATAAATTAACGCTTGATGTATACAACGTTCGACGGCATCAGGTGACACGCGCTGTGAAATTTCAAAGGCCTACCCCCTCCATCTCCCTCCCACACACACACACACACACACACACACACACCTCGCTGAATGCACAAAACCGCACGCCGATAAAAAAGATAAATTTCCGCGACGATAAAGAAGATCAATGCTTGATCGCGCGAGCGCTAGATGGCGACACTTGTCCCATCCCCTTCCCACTTACCAACCTCGTCCACTCCACCCCTACCCACCTCCCAATCTCACCCACACTACCTCCTGCTACCTCCAAACATGTAATCAATGTAATCAATGTATTATTATTATGAAGGATGAGTAGGAGGAGGAGGAAATATGTAAATAAAAACAAAAAGATGCGTATTTTAAAAAAAACTGTATTTATTTCTTCGTTCAAAAATCCCTCGATCACATGTCGCTTGATGTACATTCAAACGTTTTTTTTTTAAATGGGCTTTATTCGTGCAATTGTATTTTGAGTCGTATGAGTGATGAGAACATCCAAGCGGAATTTTTGACTGCTTCTACAACAATGGGCAATCCAAATTCTCCAAGTCGATAATGTCACCAGAGAGATTCGTCATTTTTTTTCTCAACCAATGGATTTTTCTCAGTTCCTTTGATGGTGATGGTACGAGGCAAGTTGCAGCAAAGCGTGAATTGTTTTTCCGGCGGTTTCATTGTCTTAAATTTGTAAGGTATATTATATTAGCATATATATGTAAACAATAAGTAGAAGCGGATGGAGTGGGGAGTTCGTCGCGCGATTACGACGAGCAAAAATTTTGGAACAGTGCGTAACGAGCGTTCCCACCGATACTTCGCAAGTGAAAATTTTTTATATATATTATATAGAAATTGTATAGAATGATTTCTATATGAAAATGGACATATAGAATTCTTATAGAATTCATATTGATTGTAAATCTATATGAATTCTACAAGTATTTTGTATGCCCCACGTGAAAACTCAGCAGAAGGACCCAACCATAACTGTAGAAAATGTTTTTGATTTCGCATATCAAAAATCAGCTTTCACGAATTTTTATAGAAACGTATTATCGGTAGAATTTCTGTAGAAATTTCGTTTCGGTAGAATTTCTATAAAAGCACTGTTTGTATATAAATTGTGCAGATATAAATTTGTGCTTGATACTTACTTACAAATTTTTGTAAAAAAGCCTGAATACTTTAAAGAAACAATAAATATTTATTCTGGCACTTGGTGATATGTGAACATTATCATTTTTAACCACAGTTATAGCAACTGAATTCATTTAGGCAAGCTCTTTGAATATTAAAAATTAAGTCATGGCATTTTTCTGTTAATTGTTTATCACCGTTTTTATAATACAATATAATATATATTTATACTATAATGTGAAATATTATAATTACACGAATGGTGTACATTGTATTAAGTTACAGAAATTACAAATTATTTTCAAATATATTCGGTGAAAAACATGCATAATTTTTAATTCGAATAAATTTCTCTTCGATCTGTTCCACAGGGATTGCTACTATGCAATATGTATCGAGGATAGGTAATATGCAAGTATCGAAGCACATTTCTGTCGCATTATGGATGATGGAATGATTTTTGATAGTATCTTTTGTCAATATTTGGACTATGGCGATCACAGATCCATTGATTTCAATAAAATATTTTACTGCACCTAGCATTGATCTATTATTCCAAATAATATTATAATTAGTACGTTTTTTTTGTCTGTTATAAATATTCGATGAGTAAATATTTTTTTGGAATTTAGCTTTGGCGTAAACTCGTATATTTTCTGTGCGCATATCGATAGATTCGTTTAATATACTGCGTAAGGCTCTATAATTGGCATCTTCGAGTATCATAACAATTGGAGAGCCTAAAGGAATTCCTTTTCTTAATTTTATTGTATTCTCGAAGAAATTGATCTTGTTCCTTAGAATATGTAATGCATATATGTACTTCAATGTATTCAATATCTCGATATCTATTTTATTCGGGCCATGCGTGATGCGATTGTTGGTCCTTTAACGCCACGAACGCATTTAAAGCACGTTCAGTGCCCGCTGTTTACGCAGTTCCGTTAACTTGGAACGCAGACTAGCTTTAATTGTTCGATCGTCGGCGGCCGGCCAGTTTCTCGTTTGTGCATGTTTTTGAATATATCCTGTATAAAAATAATCTTCTATAGTCGTCGGGGTATTATTTTTATGTGTGAAATTGTCACCTAATATGGCTGCAACTGCGCCCTTATGAAGCCCTGGCCTTCTCTCCATATCTTTGTCACGAGCTGGATGACAATTTCCCCCGGACAGTGAACATTCTAGTAATGCCTGTTGGGTGAAAATGGCCTCCATCAGCATTCTGGCTAATCCTGTTTGATTCTTCGCCCCTTGCGAAATTGAGCATAGTACGTTTTTTGATGTAAAAACATTGGAGTACTTGATCAGCTCGACAGTCTGCATTACAGTATCACACTCGATTTATTAACGTGGATCATACCCGTAGAATATTTAGCTTATTTGTATACTGTATTAAGGTCCAGAAATTTGAATAAAAAATCGTTTTGGGGTTTCTCAGATTTTATTATAGTGTAGGTCATTTTAATAATTCTCACTATACATTCCTTAAACATTAGTAGCTTACTTTCCCTGTTTCTTTAGCTTTGTATTTCAAGCTCCATACACCTTCATCTCTGTCAATTTCAGCCACATCATTTGTAATTTCAGTAGGTTTTTCATCATGATGGATTGATTTTCTAGCGTCGGATTTATTTAATTGGAGATTCTGTTCCAAATTAAGGTTTCTCGTTGCTAGTGGTTTGATGCTTTGCATTGCACGTTGCTTGTAATTTGTTTTCTATTAATTTTTAATTTAATGAACTACGTACGGCATTTTTGCAAGTATGTAGGGAAATATTGTATGTACCTCGCAATATGGATAATCGAATAAGTCAACATCTGAGTCCTCATCGCTCGAAGCACAATAGGGCACTAACGGTGATTTCGGGAGTCCTATACTCGTATTCGGTTGACCACAGTCTACTTCAGAATTTTTTAAAAATGGTCTGACACACTTATTCAAGTCTTCTCCAATTATTGTTTGAGATTATTCTTTATATGCGTCTTTTTCGGGTGATGGCAATCTCATTTGCTTTAAAATATTATTAATGAAAAATTATTACATTATCCGGTGGAATGAAAAACGTTCATATAGACTGAATTCGAAAAACGCATATACACCACCGTTCAAAAGTTTGGAAAGACACGCCCCGATACCGAGCCAAACAAAAAGTTTCATTACTCTTTTAAAAATGACGATATCTGAATTTGCCAAGCGGCGTTTTAAAAGGGACATATTTAACTTCATTTACCTTTTTTCAAACAAAAATTTAGGAATTTTTTAAAACCCGGTACGCACTTTGAAAGATGGTCATTTTTTGGCTTTTTTTGAGGGTTGAAATTGTAGCACATGGCTCGTGGAAAATTTTTTTAACTCTTTTTTCCATGAAAAATTTAAGGCTGCGAGTAAAAGCTTCAATTTCCTTCTTTAGAAAGTTCCGTATGATTTTTTTCGCAAAAATATTGAACTTTTTGCAAAAAACGACCATATTTATAAAATGAAGCTTAACTCCGAAACTATTAGAGAATATTTATGCAAAAAAAAGTCGTACGAAACTTTCTAAAAAAATTAATTGAAGCTTTTACTCCCTGTCTTCGATTTTTTTTTCATGGAAAAAAAAAATTTCCACGCGCCATGCGTCAAAATTTCAACTCCCCAAATTAAGTCAAAAAACGACCATCTTTCAAAGTGCGTAACGGGTTCAAAAAAATCCTAAAAATTTTTTGAAAAAAGGTGAATGAAATTAAATATGTCCCGTTTAAAACGCCGTTTAGTAAATGAAGATATCGTCAAGGGGTGATGGAACTTTTCGTGTGGCTTAGTATCTAGGCGAGTGTTTCCAAATTCTTGGACAGCAGTGTACATGAGATCGACTGCATTCCCCATACTCAGACGACTTCATCAGTGATGGTGGATTGGCGGTAGAGTTGCTTCGTTGTGCAATTCCATCGGGGTTGGAAACGGTTGACTCCGATTTCTCAACAAAATAACGCTTTAAAATGTCCCTAATGTCAAACAAAAATGTGACAGCCTGCTGCACATTTTCGATAATATTCTCGATATTATCGGCAAGAGATTTTAAGTGGCATGGAGAGGCTATGGGCTCAGTCATTTTTTTGTTTCCTGTCCAGTACATTGGTTGACCATCCAGCTCTTTCAAAATTTCCTTTGCTGCTAAAGTGTTAGCAACTTTTTTACGTTGTTGTAACTACGAAAAATCGGGATCATTTGTCACGCTGACATGATCGTATATAATTTATGTAACGGCCAATCCATGTATAACGGTAAAATGGAATTATTAAACCAGCAATACTTTTATTCTTTGTTAATTTTTACGACCATTTCTGCCCGTCCGATAATGACTGATTTTCCTCTGGGGGTTGGGTAAATCTCGAATTTTCGAACAAATAATAATTATGCAATTTGGACCTTCGATGCACTTCTATTTTTATATTAATTTTTTAAGTTCAGTGACACACAATAGGGAGCCTCGAATAACCGGCTTGCATGGCACATAGCAGTGGGTGTGTAAGGATAAATAGTAGAAGTGTGCAAATATCGTTCGAATCGAATCGAATCGAATTTTAATACTCGATTCGAAATTCGAATCAAATAATTCGAATTTCCAAACTATTTGAAATTTTTCGAATTATTCGAAATTTTTCGAATTATTCGAAATTTTTCGAATTATTCGAAATTTTTCGAATTATTCGAATTATTCGAAATTTTTCGAACTATTCGTATTGAAATGAACAAACGCATACTATCGAATTCGTTCGCGATTTTCACGCACTCTTTCAAGGCTATCTACTAGGGGTGTGCGAATAATGTGAACTTACGAATAATTCGAATTATTCGAAATTTTTCGAATTATTTGAAATTTTTCGTAATTTCGAATTATTTGCACACCCCTAGTAGATAGCCTTGAAAGAGTGCGTGAAAATCGCGAACGAATTCGATAGTATGTGTTTGTTCGTTTAAGTCTAGTAATATGTTGAATTGCTGCGTCGAGTGTTCTGAGATAGCGTTAGTATGCGAGATACTATGTGAAAAGAAGGAAAATCGGGCTGCGATCTTTGCTTGAATTGCTTTTTCGTCAAACTGTATGAAGTATTGGAGAAGAATTTGTACAATGATTTGAAAAATTCAAAGTACCGACCAGTGCTGCTGTCGTCAATTGCATTTTTCTATGGCCCGTTTATGTAATTAGCAATATTAATATATAATATTAATATTATTAATGACAAATATTATGAATAATTAATATATAACCTAATATCATAGTTAAAAATAATTGGGAAGAAGTTACTATACAATAATGTTTTCAGGGGTCACACGGTTATTTGAATTTAAATTTTATGTAATTGAACTTACGGAAAAAATATCAACGCCCGATTTGCTCGTCGACGGTTCGGACATTTTTTCGACTTCTGTACGCACATTTCGACGCTTAATTTCTGCATTAGTAGAGGTGTCCGTAGTTGTCATCTTTCGTTTTTTCGTCTCTTTCTTCTCCTTCAAGATTTTTTTCATCGCGCTTTCTAACTTGGATTCATACACTACGGAATTCAAATGTGAAATTGATCACTTTTGACAAATCATAACTTATAGCAATTATTTGCATTGTACTATGACTCTGGCAATTGCGATAATAAATTATCTTACTTGAGAAATCAAGAATAATGCCACGATAAGTTTTGGGTCGAACAGCATCTTCCGGCCATCGAAACATTATTTTCGTTCCTTTCGTGATATGCTCAGTTTGACCATCGAACACAATCATTTTTTCCTTTATTATGTAATAATATCCATCTGCACCATCGATTAAATATTGCTGGTCCTTTTTCTCTCTTTTACTCATTTTTCGGCAACAAAATTATTTTTCTGGTGAAACTTTTCCTCCGTCTGTCACGTTAATGATATGATAAAAACACTATCGATTATTTATTGATCAGTGTGAAATTGGTATAAAACAAATCAATTTCGAACGATGTTCGAGTGTCAAGTCGATCAGCTCGAGCTGATTCACTTATATGACAAGCAACGTTAAGTTGACAGTTCGTTACGCCAATTGAAACACGATTTCAGTATATCGAGAATTTAAACTGTGCACGAAATTAAACGTTTTGAAGAATATTCGGCTTCACGGATTTTTTGGAGGATCCATCAATCCTGGAAATTCGTGCATCTCAACGAGGTAAACATTTGAGTCGCATGAAAATTGTTCAAAAAATCAATAAAAAACTTTAAAGAAATTTACAATATTTATATAGTCATCATTAAAGTTATATATTATTCGATGAGACGAATTCTTTATTTCATTGTCATACGTCACAAGTTTTACCTGTAAAGGGAGAAAAACATAGGCAGAACAGACACCCAAAAATAATATGTTTAAATAATTTGCTTTATTAATATACGCATAGTCCTAAGTTACATGGTACATTTCAACACGTTGAAACCTGAAAAAGAAAAAGATTAGTGCATAAAGAAAATATAGATATAGAAAAACATACTTACGCAAAAACCCACGAGCGCACGAATGAGCAGCCTCGCGGTACGGCTGCCCCACCACGCGCCCCTCCGCTAATCCGCGCGTTGCATCGCCTCCCGCGGGAGTATATAGCGAGCCCCAGTCTCGCTGAACGAGACACTCCGCCAGCTCACGCGAACCGAACAGGTTCTCCTGCAGCAACACCGACTTCTGTAAAAGTATAATTAAAACTTAGCATCAATCCACAAAACACATTTAGTCTGTCGTTTTCCTCTTACCTGCATCTCTCCCTGGAATGCCGAGGAAGAAAAACCCCGCGTATCTCCGTCGTTTGGACCATCGGGCAGAGGAGCGTCGCATTCGATTACAACTCCTCGCGGAGGCCACGACCCGGCCATCCACGCTCGCTACTCGTTCTTCTCAGAACGTAGAAAAAACAACTCGTTCTTCTCAGAACGCCGCAAATAATATCCGTTCTTCTCAGAACGTCGCAAATCGTAAGCGTCCTTCTCAGGACGTTCTTCCTCTCGCACAGGCTCTCTCGCCTCCCTCTCTCCCCCCCCGGACATCAAACGGTAACGGAGATCGTGCGGGTAGTTGCAAAGCCCCACACGTATCTCGACCGTCGATATCACGGCACCTTGATCCGCGTAAATCAAAATCGACTAGTCGAGTCGACCCTATCGTCGCCGCCGCCTCGTGTCGAATCGCAACACGACCCGGACAAATACGGTTGCCGCTCAAACCACGGAACCTCATCATCTCGGGCCCCGAAACAACGTCGAACGGTCAGAGGACTCCAACCACCGCCACTTCGCTGACAAGCGAGAGAAGAGCTGTAAAAGCTCCACCGACTCGTTTGCGTTCGGTCATCCTCATCCCCGCGCCGAGTACGGCTCCCGTCAGCGAGGTCGCGCCGCCGAGAAAACGCTCCCGTCACGGGGCACTCGCATAACAGCATTCCTCATTGTTATAATCTCTCTCTCGCTTTGGGGTTTATAACATCATTAATTCATTTCAATAGATAATAAACTGTTCTATTGGATATTCTGGAACCTGCGCATTGAATTTCACAATCATCTTGTCGATTTATAGAGAATGAAACGTCGTTATCGAAATTATCTACGCCACGATGAGGTAAGAGTGATACAGTTACAGTCCATATATTCCGTTGTGCAACTGAAAAAGTAATTAGCAGTGCAATCATAACAAAAACTTTGAATGCCAATTTTACTACTCAACGATACGACAAAACTCCGAAACGCGAGTATATTAATCACAATAAAATTAATCAATCCATCAAAAATATTTTACAAAGATATTAAAAAAATATATGCATAGAACGTTTTCAGAACATATTTTTTTCTCATCTATATCTAATAATTTTCTTCAAATAATGTGTTTGATCTTAATTACATTCTATTTTTCATATCAGAATCAAGATATTCCACGAACGACCCTCAAACGATGGTACCAAAGATTTGAAACCGAAGTTGAAGAATCGATTTTACAAAATAATGTTGATAACGAGAGTAATACGGTAAAATTTCATATAATGGATGCGGGCATACGTATAGTATTATATATTAGGATGATCCATTTTCACGAACTATTTTTTTAAATCTCGTATGCGAATTCGGTAGCTTTTCTTTTTGTTGTTCCCTCCTAAAAAGTCGCATGGATTAAACATTTTATAAAGGTCAATTAAGAACTTTGAAAATTACGAAAATTGTCGAATTTCGATATTTTTTGCATTTTTGTTTTTCTATAGCGGAAATTGTTTTTACACAACAATAAATGATATCCTGCCAAAGTTTGACGAAAAATATAAATGTGTAAAGGTCGTTGAAGTGTTCTTAATTTTGTATGGATTTTCATGCGAACTTTCAATATTAGTTCGAAGGTTTTACTTTTTTTCTAAAATGTATTGAAACGTCAAACGTTCCATATAAGCCGGCCCCTTTGATTTCCCGGCCACACAAAGGTCCGAACGAAGTCACCTGAAAAACAAAACCAAAATTAAATTTCAAAATAGTTCGAACAGATGATCTCGGGTCAACGACCGAGATATAAACAAAACACACAGACACACACACCAACGCCATCGGCGACAGCTGACAGCGAACACGAAACCAAAAACACCAAAAAACTTAACATTTATAAACATTAATACTCAACAATCACGAACACAACACAGAGACACAAAAGTCGACAAAAACAAGCCGAAACGACAATATGGGGGAAAAATTTGGGAAGGGACAAAAATTAACAATATTAAGATAAACAAATGGCACAAAGGAAAGGGATATTTAAACAATTAAAACGGGGTATAAATAGGGGAGCAAAAGGAGCAGAAGGAGACTTGGTCTCCAGACTTGAACAGAGCATTACATGCTATTTCTTGGAAATCGAAGTCCAGTGCACAATTGTGTCACACGCTCGAATTACGGCATCACCTACGTGGAAGTAGTGTACCGACGAGGACGATCTGGCCCTGGCAGTAAGACGGTCTCCCGGTACGCGAACGAACAGAAAGTGATTCGTATCAGAGTTAGATTTTGGGAAAAACTCTGCTATACTCAGGGAGTACGAAGGCGAAAGCCTGAGGAAATCGAGGACTCGCACAGTCTTGAACAACTCGCGACACAAAAGCACCGTGTACGAAAGTGTTACACGCTCGATTTACGGCATCACCTACGTGGAAGTAGTGTACCGACGAGGACGATCTGGCCCTGGCAGTAAGACGGTCTCCCGGTACGCGAACGAACGGACAGTGATACGTATTCGAGTCAGAGTACAGGAAAAACTGTACGATACTCAGGGAGTACGAAGGCGAAAGCCTGAGGAAATCGAGTACTCGTATCGTTTTGAGCGACTCGAAGACACGTATACACACCGTGTATTAACTCCTCGTGAGTCAATATCTGTGGGGATTGTCATTCCAAGCGTTCCCGGCGTACTGTGACCACGACGAGTACTGAAGGCTCTAGGGAGTACTTACCTGAGAAGGAAGGAAAACAGAGGGATCAGGAAAACGTGCGAACGGCTACGAGAATCACGCGAGGAATTGACGAAAACCACGTTTTTGACGGCTGTCAAAAACAGCTGTGCGGGGGAAAAAGCGGTGCCGAGGCGTAAGAGAGAAGGAGCGGCAGAGAGAGACGGAAGGAACGAGGAGGACGGACGAATTCACATCACCGGACACGAGACGGACGTGACAACACACACACATCACCAACACAGAACGACGTTACACCACACACACACACACACACAGAACACAGTGAGTTTTTACAAATAATACAAACACCAAAAAGAAATCTCACCGGACGAGATCCAGAGAGTTTGACAGGTGCATGTCACCCCGATCACGGAGACAGCGCCATATTGGATTATAAAAACAATCGAGGGTACGACGCGACACGCGAGTTGCGCGGTAGATCGAGCCACGACGCGCGAACTTTTCAAATCATTAAAGCGATTTCTTGCGATCTCGACGACGCGGTTCGTAAGCTTCCGCCACTGGCCGTACGAGGGCAACACCGACGCTTCAAGGTCACCGGACCAAAGCGCGAACATTTTGAAAGCGCAAGCCGGACCGCTCGCCAGCTCTCAACAACGCGTTTCCATAAAGCGCCGTACGAGGGCAGCACGAGTACTCGTAGGTCACCGGACCCACGCGCGAACTATTTAAAAGAGAAAAAGAGGGCACCGTGCTCAGCCGTTTCGAAAGCTGCCGCGTTTTGCAGGAAAGAGGGGGCGCCGAGAGCGTTTCTTCACGATCCCCGCCTAACCGCGCTACGATTTAAAAATTATATAGAATCACGACACACGACATTACGAACATTGTTAGTATTTTAAGCATTAGATTAAGATTAGTACGTAAACAAACAATTATAAAAGGGGAGAATACGGGAGATACTCACCGTTACTCCTCGAGACACCATTGAAAACACTGTACACACACATTTACTTAAGAATATATCTTGTTTTACGAATTTTACCGGCAGTTAAATTAATCCACTCCCTGATCGAGTCCGAACATATAAATTTAAATGTAACCAAAAACAGCATACGTTACATTTTGGCGCCCGAACAGGGACTCGATCACAGTGGAGAAACACGGAAGGTAAAATAAGTAGAACAAGATGGCCGAGGGAAGACGAGCCCAATCCCTCCAATGGGAATCAACAACTGCGGACGGAATGTTGGAGGAGGCTCGACGTCACGATCGAGAAATTATCGGCCGCGTTTCGGCAATCGCGCCACCAATAGATGGCGACAGCGCAGCGGAAACTACTTTAGACGAGAGTCAAAGTATAATCGAACCGACAAACGCACAAATCATCGAAGAAACCAGGAATCAAACATATAATATGCAACCACGGAGAACGGAAATAGATCCCCATCTGGCAGCAGTAGTTCGAGCAGTCAACGACGTAAATAATGAAAGACAAAAGGATAATAATCGGCTCAGAACACAACTAAAAAACGCCGAAGAAGATTGCGTATCACGAGCCGCGATCGTCAAGGATGAGGCGAGACGAGAGTTAGCGAAGAAAATCAGGGAAATGGCCGAGGAAACCGAACGAAAACTGATACTATCGCACCAACTTTGCAGCGAAGAAAGAAACAGAAAACAAAAGGAGCAGGATCAAACGTTTGCAGCAGTCGACGCAGCATTAAAAACGCTGCGTGAACGAATCGCCGAAAATGCAGGGACAAGCCACGCACTGAACGTCGTCGTGTCAGACCACACCGAACGTATAAAGAAATGCGAAGAAGTACTCATCGAGCCAAATCGAACGTGGGGAAATGCGACCTGGACGCAGAATTCGCTGAATGTTAGCCAAATGTACGCGAGTAAACAGAGGCCTCCGACGTTCAGTGGAGACGGAAAGGAAAGACCAATGAGGTTCCTGCGAGACCTTGAGGAGTTTCTTGAGGTCACCGGAAATATTGACCTACGTTATATTATCGGCCAAACCCTGAGAGATAACGCTAAAGACTGGTGGCGTGTCATCGAGGGACCCATTACGAATTTCTCGGAGTTTGCACGCAAATTCCAGGCTCGATATTGGAGTCAGGACGTGCAAGATAAAGTTAAGAGAAATCTGGAATTCGGGGCATATGAGTGGGATGGAGGACGCATGAGCCGTGCTGACTATGCGACAAAAATATATGGAAACGCCCGCGACTTAACCCCGGCGCTGGAAACGCGAGAAATTATTCGAAAACTCGCCAACCATTTCGACGAAACAATCCGCATGGCGGTGCGCGTCAGCAACATCCACCACATAGAAGGTTTGTTGGAGTTGCTGGAGGGATTCGATGACGCTGGGCCAATCAATACGAAGAAAAGAGCACCTGAAAATACCGAAAGGTCGGGGCAACCGGGGGGGTGGAAGCAGCAAACATGGCACCCACGTCCATGGCAGCCTCAGCAACAACAGTGGCCACCTCACCCACAGCAACGACAGTGGCAACAGCTACCACAAAACCAGCGCCCAGGGCAAGCACCGCCACAACAGCAACACCCACCACGTCCGTGGCAACAACAACAACAGTGGCACCCAGCACGACAGCCCCAGCCGGTACAACATGAAAAGGAAAACCCCGGAATAAACAATGCACCGAATAATGCGCCAACCTCCGAAAACCTCCCAGGGAGAGCACAGGCAACGCCAGCACGACATCCGGGAAACGAATAACGGTTGCGCCCGCATCGATGGAACTTAAGATTCAGCCATCACGAGGCGCAACCGCGGAGGAGAAACGTCAGAGCCAAATGGAGGCGTATGCTTTGGAAGAAGCACAGCAAAGGAAAAAGAAAGCGGAGAAACGCAAGGTAAACCGAGCCAAGAAGAAACAAAAAGTGGCTGAAGACACACCAACAGCCGAAGAAACAGAATCCACGCCACCCCCAACAGACTGGGAAATGCTATGGAGAAAAAAGCTGCAAAAACCGTTTCCGGAGATATCCACACTATTCGGGAATCCTCGAGAATATCTAGACGAAGACACAAGTCATGAACACCAAACAAAACCACCGGTGGCCTGCCCGACAGTCAGTATAAGGATTGAGGGGAGCATGGTCAGCGCTCTAGTAGATAGCGGGAGCGAAGTAACGTGCGTCTCCGAAGATTATTACCAACGGAGAAAAGAAAAACTGAAAACTTGCCCCATTCTCCCGGTGACTGGAATGGAGATAAAGGGAGCATTCGGGAACACCGGACGTGTCAAAAACCAATTATTTGCCACAGTGGAAATCTACGGGAAAAGAGCCGATCTCAGCCTACTCATGGTTCCGAAACTAAAAAGAGAGGCTCTCCTCGGGATCGACGCAATGTTGGCCCTCGGAATCGAGGTCGACATGCGGAGAGGGATACTGAGAGTCGACCGACGGACCGTCAAACAAATTCAGGAAGGGCGCTGGATCGAGACCAAGGATCTGCCGGAGAACCACGAGACATCGATAATGCAGATCGCAACGGATCGGGCAGCACCAGAGACCAAAGAATTAACCGAGGAAGAGGTCGACGCCAAAATAGCGGAATGCCAAGAACTACCACACGAAAATGCATCACGATTCAAAGAGCTCGTGGGAAGATATCGAGAGATATTTCGGAAAGCACCGGGGCGGATGTCGGCTTACACCCACCGACTAAGTCTAAAAAACGCAGAACCATACATGAAGAGGGCGTACCCAGTACCGATACAGTATCGAGAAAAAGTAGCTACAGAAATCCAGCGGATGCTGGACCACGGGGTCATAGAACGAGCCGTGAGTCAGTACATAAACCCGTTGGTCACCGTCATAAAAAAGGATGGAAGTGTACGACTCTGTTTAGACGCACGGCAACTAAACGAGTATTTAGCGAATGACCATGATAACGCACCTCCGATCGACGAAATCTTCCAAAGATGCGGAGGAAAAATGGTAATGTCAAGCCTTGACATGACCAGCAGTTTTTGGCAAATCCCACTACACAAGGATTCACGCCCCTACACTGCGTTTCAGTTCGATGGCAAATGCTACCAATTCACGGTAACACCATTCGGACTAAAAACAAGCACCGCAAGTCTAATACGGGGACTCGATGTAGTCCTCCAAAACCTGGGACGGAGCGTTATCAATTTCGTCGACGATCTACTATGCCACTCAGGCACATATGAGCAACATCTGGAGCATCTTGAGGAACTATTTCGAACAATGGCTGAGCACAACATGACATTAAACTTCAAGAAATCGAAGTTTTTCTGTCAAGAGGTATCATTCTTAGGACACGTGCTGACAACAGAAGGAATACGCCCACAAGAAGACAAAATCAGGGCAATACAGGAGTTTCCCAGCCCGAAGAACCTCAGACAACTCCGAGGTTTTCTCGGCCTTGTGAATTACTACACACGATTCACCAGTCGACATGCAGAAACAACCGTGCCCCTACTCAGCCTCTTGAAGAAAGGTAAACAATGGGAATGGGACGACGATATCGAAATGGCCTTCCAAAACGTAAAGAAGTTATTCACCACATCAGTGCTGCTACAACATCCGGTGGCGAACGTTCCATTCACGCTAACGACAGATGCCAGTGACTACGCACTCGGGGCAACACTCTCCCAAGATATTGACGATGAGGAACGGATAATATCATTCGCCAGCCGCACCCTGAAGGGAGCGGAAGTCGGATATACGACTACGGAAAAAGAACTCTTGGCCGTTGTTTGGGCAGTGCAAAAATTCCGAACCTATCTTCTGGGAACAAAAATTAGAGTACGGACCGACCATCGAGCTCTGACATTCCTGAAATCGTGCCGATTCGTCAATGATCGACTACTCCGATGGGCACTACTCCTACAAGACTATGATATGAACGTCGAGCACTGGCCAGGAAAAAGAAACATTGTCGCTGACACACTCAGTCGCATGTACAACGATGAAACAAGCACACAAGCGGTAGAGGTGATCATTGCCGAACTACTGGCCCGACAGCCAGCGAAGGAATTCATTACAGATATGAAACGTATAGGAGAGCACCAACAGCAACAAGAAACGCTGCAGAAGTACTGGAACAAAGATGAGACGACAAAAATCGGACCAAATTTCCGGTTAATACACAATGTATTGAACAAACGAGACAGAAGCGGCCGATGGAAAGTCGTTATTCCGGAAAACCTCATCGAGCGACTCATTACGGAATGTCACGAATTATATGGACACCCGGGGGCGAAAAAAGTTTTCAGGCTGTTAAACGAGGACTTTACATGTACTCACTTTGCGCGCCGAGTACGACAAACACTAAAACAGTGTGACAGCTGCCAAAGGAATAAGGTACCGGTGCACACAAACTATGCAAGGATGCAAAACATTATACCCGATGGACCCAGAGATCTCGTTTCGATCGACTACTACGGTCCATTACCTCCGTCAACAGGGGGGGTACGCCACATACTCGTCACCATCGATGCCTTCACTAAGTTCGTGGTGCTGTATCCATTGAAAAAGGCAAACACTGCAATAACGATCAAGAAAATCCTCGACGATTACATTCCAAAATACGGGAAACCAAAAAGACTACAATTCGACCATGGGACACAATTTACGGCGATTGCGTGGACGGAATTCCTACAAAAACAAGGAATTAAGGGCGTATTTTCGTCAATCCGACATCCGCAAGGGAATATTGTTGAACGTGTGAACCGCGAGCTCGGGCGTTTCTTCCGTACATTTTTGGAAGAAAAACATACAGGGTGGTGCAGGTGGATCCCGATTATTCAGGACTGTATTAATGATGTGCCGCATGAAACTACAGAAGTTACCCCGAGAGAATTGCAACAGCGACGAAAACCATACCGTGTTTGGAAAAAATGGATCCTAACCGACGAGGGTCCATCCAAAGACACACTGACCTATGAGGAAAAACTGAAACTGGTCAAAGAAAGGATCGTCCATCAAGGAAAAAGACGTGCCGAACGCTTCAACGCAACACACCACACCACGAGCTTCGAAGAGGGAGAATTAGTGCTCGTACGAGCACTAAACGTCTCAGATCCCAACAACCAACGCACCGCGAAGTTTATGCCGCTATATGAAGGACCATATAAAATTTAAAAATGTGTGGGAATTGCGACCTATCTCCTTGTCGATCCCAAAACAAGAAGAGAAAGAGGAAAATTTCACGGCAGCTTACTACGCAACTACATACAGCAAAAGAAAGAAGAGGAAAAAGAAAAAGATCACACCGTTATCACAAGAGATGAGGAGTCGACGAAAAACGCGCCTGACGATGCTAACCGCACTACACGGCGGCAAGCCCAAAAACGAAATATAGACTCGAAAGAACGGCCGTAGCCGCAGCGGCGTACCTCTCGCACCATCTATGAACATTTCGCGACACCCAGTCGACAATTATCGACCTCGATCAACGACATGTCAACAAAAACACACAGATGGCGCGACAAGGTCGAAATAGATCAAAATATCGATCGATCCGACACCGGCAAAAGCGCGCGAAGAAAAACACGTGCGTGGCAGAAGGGGAAACATATAAACACGGCCGCAAGCGAAATTCGACAATTGTGACAGTGACAAAGAGAGTGAGATGGAGAATAAACAGACGTGGTGGATCATAGAGAGTGACGAGGAAGAAAATACGCGCGAGAGTTGGAAACTCCGTACGATCAATCTACCCCCGAAAATATCGAATAAGAGGCGTTGGAGAAGAAAAATCAAAGAGGCGTGGACACAGATGAGTCAAGGGCGATTAATGGTCATTAAGCACGACACAGTACCGGAAGATTTCAAAATACAACAAATCAGCGACGAGGAAATTAAACAATGGTACCCAGGTAAATCGATGGGATTATAATCCCCCACCAAAAGAAACAGAAAATTCAAAATTGAACAGTGCTCAGACCGAATTGAAACGCGAAACCAACAACATGCGATTCACTAACGCTAACGTCGAACAGTGGCGGGGAAAAACACTGCCAGCGCGGATCATCTCGTATATGAACCCCAGCTGGTTTTATATAAAATTCGAAAGTTATGGAGAAAAGTACATTGAAGAACGACTCGCCCAAATCACGGAGGAAGGGCAGCATAGATTACACCGAGCTCTAGAAGAGGAAACTTTTTTGGGAGCACCCGTGCTGATCGCCACGGAAAACGGGTTACGTAGGGCAACCATTTGCCGTGACGAAAACGGGCAGATTACGTGTTGGTGCGGCGACTGGGGAGTGGAGGCAACGGTCAGGAGGGAAGAGTGCTACGTAGTCCCTCCCCAGCTCTTCCAAATCCCGTTTTTGGCCATCCCGTGCGGCCTGGACCAGGTGAGGCCAATGGGTAACTCAGATTGGAGCGAGGAATCGGCGGATGCGGTCCTCGAGATGTTACAGGAGGCCCCAATCGGATTGAGAGCATCCTCGGACGATTCCTGCCCTCATGGTCTCTGGGTAGAAGTCTTTAGAAAAAATTTAGAGTCGCTAAACACATATATGCGCACCTATCACCTCGCGCGAGACGGAGAGAACCCAGCGGAAACGGACTGGGACCATGAGGGACAGGAATGGGGAGACCAGCTCTGGACAAACACTAAAATGAGCGCCTACCATACAAGGAGCGAGGACTTAACAAACACGGAAGAGATCAGCACGGAGGAAGAGGAGCTGGAGAATTGGGGCAGTATCGACGACATATCTACACTCCTCCTGGAATTGGAAGGCGAAGCCATCGATGAAGACGCCATTATCGACGAGATGGGAGAGGAGGAGGCAACCTTTCTCCGCTCTTATCTCATCATCCCTGAAAGGGAAATAAGCGAGGACGAAGACGACGCGGCGTCCATCGCATCGATATAAAAAAAAAAAAAAAAAAAAAAAAAAAAAAAAAAAAAAAAAGTATTAATAACGCGCACAAAATAAACAAATATACTGACGCTAGCACACAAAAATCTTAAACACACGCACACAATAATTTTAAGATAGCATGTAAGCAAGTAGGCTAATAAAACAAACGCGGAAAATGAAGAAATCGTTTTAAATTTTATTTAACATCCCTTTATATACACAAGAAATGCGAGCGAGAACAAATATAGAAACGCGACGAAAAACGGACAGAAAAACGGGCGAAAGAAAAACGCGGCAAAAGCAGGGGTAAACGGCATCATAACAACGCGCACGTTTAAATTTCGCGAGCGATGATCCGCCTGGCGACTCGGAGGCAGCGTCCTCGCCAGCCAGCTGACCATCGGGGGGGGTAATGAAACGTCAAACGTTCCATATAAGCCGGCCCCTTTGATTTCCCGGCCACACAAAGGTCCGAACGAAGTCACCTGAAAAACAAAACCAAAATTAAATTTCAAAATAGTTCGAACAGATGATCTCGGGTCAACGACCGAGATATAAACAAAACACACAGACACACACACCAACGCCATCGGCGACAGCTGACAGCGAACACGAAACCAAAAACACCAAAAAACTTAACATTTATAAACATTAATACTCAACAATCACGAACACAACACAGAGACACAAAAGTCGACAAAAACAAGCCGAAACGACAATATGGGGGAAAAATTTGGGAAGGGACAAAAATTAACAATATTAAGATAAACAAATGGCACAAAGGAAAGGGATATTTAAACAATTAAAACGGGGTATAAATAGGGGAGCAAAAGGAGCAGAAGGAGACTTGGTCTCCAGACTTGAACAGAGCATTACATGCTATTTCTTGGAAATCGAAGTCCAGTGCACAATTGTGTCACACGCTCGAATTACGGCATCACCTACGTGGAAGTAGTGTACCGACGAGGACGATCTGGCCCTGGCAGTAAGACGGTCTCCCGGTACGCGAACGAACAGAAAGTGATTCGTATCAGAGTTAGATTTTGGGAAAAACTCTGCGATACTCAGGGAGTACGAAGGCGAAAGCCTGAGGAAATCGAGGACTCGCACAGTCTTGAACAACTCGCGACACAAAAGCACCGTGTACGAAAGTGTTACACGCTCGATTTACGGCATCACCTACGTGGAAGTAGTGTACCGACGAGGACGATCTGGCCCTGGCAGTAAGACGGTCTCCCGGTACGCGAACGAACGGACAGTGATACGTATTCGAGTCAGAGTACAGGAAAAACTGTACGATACTCAGGGAGTACGAAGGCGAAAGCCTGAGGAAATCGAGTACTCGTATCGTTTTGAGCGACTCGAAGACACGTATACACACCGTGTATTAACTCCTCGTGAGTCAATATCTGTGGGGATTGTCATTCCAAGCGTTCCCGGCGTACTGTGACCACGACGAGTACTGAAGGCTCTAGGGAGTACTTACCTGAGAAGGAAGGAAAACAGAGGGATCAGGAAAACGTGCGAACGGCTACGAGAATCACGCGAGGAATTGACGAAAACCACGTTTTTGACGGCTGTCAAAAACAGCTGTGCGGGGGAAAAAGCGGTGCCGAGGCGTAAGAGAGAAGGAGCGGCAGAGAGAGACGGAAGGAACGAGGAGGACGGACGAATTCACATCACCGGACACGAGACGGACGTGACAACACACACACATCACCAACACAGAACGACGTTACACCACACACACACACACACACAGAACACAGTGAGTTTTTACAAATAATACAAACACCAAAAAGAAATCTCACCGGACGAGATCCAGAGAGTTTGACAGGTGCATGTCACCCCGATCACGGAGACAGCGCCATATTGGATTATAAAAACAATCGAGGGTACGACGCGACACGCGAGTTGCGCGGTAGATCGAGCCACGACGCGCGAACTTTTCAAATCATTAAAGCGATTTCTTGCGATCTCGACGACGCGGTTCGTAAGCTTCCGCCACTGGCCGTACGAGGGCAACACCGACGCTTCAAGGTCACCGGACCAAAGCGCGAACATTTTGAAAGCGCAAGCCGGACCGCTCGCCAGCTCTCAACAACGCGTTTCCATAAAGCGCCGTACGAGGGCAGCACGAGTACTCGTAGGTCACCGGACCCACGCGCGAACTATTTAAAAGAGAAAAAGAGGGCACCGTGCTCAGCCGTTTCGAAAGCTGCCGCGTTTTGCAGGAAAGAGGGGGCGCCGAGAGCGTTTCTTCACGATCCCCGCCTAACCGCGCTACGATTTAAAAATTATATAGAATCACGACACACGACATTACGAACATTGTTAGTATTTTAAGCATTAGATTAAGATTAGTACGTAAACAAACAATTATAAAAGGGGAGAATACGGGAGATACTCACCGTTACTCCTCGAGACACCATTGAAAACACTGTACACACACATTTACTTAAGAATATATCTTGTTTTACGAATTTTACCGGCAGTTAAATTAATCCACTCCCTGATCGAGTCCGAACATATAAATTTAAATGTAACCAAAAACAGCATACGTTACAGTATTGTAATGATAACGACATATAACAAACAACAGAATTCTCATCAATATAAAGTTAATAGCACACTCAATGAAGAATTTCATTGAAAGTAAGTCCTTATCATAAATTCACTCTAATTGTTATTTTTTCAGATAATACTACTTTTTCAAAACATTTGTTATGAAAATTCATTTGTTTTCTAAAGGTGTCGTTTCACTGTATGAATTTCATGAATTCAAAATATACAACAAAAACGCTCAATTTATTTACTTTTATATTCTGAAATAAATTGCTAAACGGAGAAAATATATGAACCGAAGAAAATGAATTATCTCTCAAATGAAATGAAAATGGATTACAAAAAATGTAGATAAATATAACTAGTTTAATTACCGATATGTTTAAATAAATATCTCAAATTAAGTAGCTCAAATATTTCTGCCGTTTACGAATTTATTTCAAAATATAAAATTTCGTGAATTTGACGATTTTGATTGGATATTCTGAATTAATGATATGTTGTGTCATTTATTCGTTATAGTATATAATTAATTGCTTATAGCATATATTGTAAAATATCCATCAATTGAATATGTTAGTAACAATATATTGATAAGAAGTTTTACGTGTTTTATTGATAGATATCTTTTGTAATTATGTTAACCGATTGATGGGAAAAGATAGATCCTTAGAATCAATATTGAAAGATCGCTCGAAAACGTTCGTTCTATCACGAGTACTTCACGAAATTTAAATTTTTTGAGCGACCCTTGAACATTTATATTTTTAGGCAATTTAAAGGGAATCATTCTTTGTATTAAAAAACAATTTCCGTCGTTAGGAAAAAAAATATAAAATATTTATTTCGACCATTTTTGCCGAAAATGTTGTAACTTGAAACGAAACTAGCCAGTCTAGATAGGCCCTCGTTTCCATACAGGGAAATAGTCCTGAACGTCAATCGATTTTCCAATAGGCTCGTTCAACAGAATATGATTCGGACTATACTTTGTCTGAACAATCGTTGGCAAATTCACAATCAGATAAGGATGAAGCAGTGAATAATTGTAATGACTACGAATTCGAAAATGCAGATGACAACGACGGAAATCCAATGTGGATAACAGAACCTCTCTATCCAAGGAGCTCTCAGACTATTGGAAAAACTGTAGAAATGATACTCAACTTTTACTGCAAAAACGCATTAACAAAAAAGAGCCTTCAAGATTTACTGAAAATCTTGTCAATTCTCTTACCTCAACCTAACTATCTTCCAAAAACAAAATACTTACTATCCCAACTCTTAAATCCACTAACAGATTCTCATACGAACGCGATTAAAAAGCATAGATTTTGTAACGACTTTTCCCGTTATTTAGGTAGCTGGTTTTCAAATCCCGTAGTATCTTTTTGTGATGCTTGTCAAAATTTAGATGTAAGCGGGATGTTTTTCGAATATGACTTGCGTTCTGTATTGAAGCATGCTTTTGAGTTCCGTCATCTTGATACTCTTATTGACTCTCACACCAAAGAGAATAATAACCGGGATATCCAATATATAACTGATATAACTGATGGCTCAGAATATAAAAAGCTGAAAAACATTACGGATGGAAGATACGACGTATATCTCATGCGGAACACTGATGGCATTCCAACTGCGAATAGTTCAAACGGTCAGCTGTGGCCTATTCAAGTGCAAGTTGTGAACATACCTCCCGGCGATAGACGAGAATTTCAATTTGTATGCGGACTGTACCATAGTATCGTCTGCAAGCCGACGATGAATTCTTTTCTAAAACCTTTCGTAAATACAATGAAGGATCTCTACGAAAATGGATTCGATTGGTATCAATCGCGAACCAGTCAAATTCATCACAGCAAAGTTATAGCCCCTATTGCAACATTAGACTGTCCTGCAAGAGCTATCGTTCAGAATATTAATCAATTTAACGGAAATTTTGGATGTTCATTTTGCGAACACCCAGGAGAAACTTGTAGAACCGGATCAGAAATCAGTCATGTTGTTACGTCCCGAGAGAGGGACCGAGAACGAGTTTTGTGACCACCGGATTGGGAGCGCGAAGATTTGAATATCTTTCGCCGGAGAGTCTGTTGGTTGGTCCGCAACTCGCGAAATACAAATTTATTATCAATGTGGGTTTTTATACCCGATACTCTTCGGAGATGTTTTGGAAGGTTTAGATCGGAGAAATCTTTGAGTAATTTCCCGAATAAAATATTAGCCGATTTAACAAATTAACAGAGTTTTATTTAATATTTTAATCACTATCGTTTTACAAGTTCGGTACAATGTATTGTTTGTCGATAATAGTTCGGATTATCGCGGATTGAGAGATCTCAGTCTCGTCAATCGAGTTTTAATAATTCGGTCGAAGTCCGGATAATTTCAAAGTAAATTTTGTCTGGATTTTAACGGACGTTACGACGACGTGAACAGAGTAAACTTTTATCGAAGTGAGTATGTAAAATAGAATTAAACAGAGTTTATATAGTAAGTTTTGATCGAGGTAGTGGGAAATGATTCGCGTCTCCCACGGATTAACAAAAACGTATCCATACGCTATAAGATGTAGGTCAGATTTGGTATGGGAGGAGATCTCCCTATTTTTAAATGTTACAAAGTTGTTATTTAAAGTTTGTACATAGAGGTTTCGTTTACAGAGTTTTTTATAACAGTGGTGCATAGACGCACACATTGCGTCTAGCAGTCGTTAACCCATTTTTGGCTTCCGGGTGTTTGCTTTTTGAGTTCGAGCATTCGTTACTTTGGGTAGGGGTTATCGTAGTTCAAAAATAAAAGGCAGTACGTTATAAAGTTTATGTCGTACTGCGTGTTTGTATCGAAAGATAATTAGAAAAGGAGGAAAAGATGTTTGCTGTGGGAAAACACTTGAAGAGTTTTCCCGTGCCCTATTTTAACTTTTACGACTTTTCGAGGAAGTGTCCACTGTCAATCTCAGAGGAGGTTTGTTACCAAATTAATAAAAGAATTTGTATGCAGTGGCTTTTCTATTAAGAAGAGTCTAACAGTGAAAAGTAGGACGTTACACGTGCCGTGAGTTTTTGAACGAGGGGTATTTTACGACTTGTCGTAAATTTGGGTGCACTTAGTGACTACATATGGCTCGCCGAAAGAAGATACCAATAGACGCGTGCCCTGCAAGTACCTACTGTGGGTATTGCGTGTTTTTTTTAATGGGGGCTAAAAAAAAGAGTTCGAGCGTGAGAGCTGGGACGTAACACTTCCCATCCCCGAGATGGAGCGTCTCGCTCAATTAAAAATTGGCGAAATGTTTGTTAGTGACACTGTAATATTGTTTGTATCTTCGTTCGTCGATTACAAAAGATTTACAAGAACAAATTGTAATTTTAAGAGTAAGTATAATATATATTATGCATGTATTTTCTTTTGAAATGCATTAATTGCTTCTGTAAGATATAGTGTTTACGTCATAGTATTGAATTTTGTATTTTCGTTACATATATAAAAAAAATTAGAGATGAATGATTATGTGATTGATTATAATTATGATAATTCAATCGAATTGATTTCGCGCTTATTATTTTATCGCATACGTAATATTATACGTTGGTTGTAATTTATAATACGCAATTGTTTGTTACAGATATTCGAGTACATATGATATTTGTTGTATTAAGAATAGTTTTTCTTAACAGGATATTATGTTCCTGTATAGTTTATATATAGAAGAAATGATAACATACAATGTTTCTAATCATAGTATAATATTTCTTAGATTTATTTATTATATTCCGAATTTGATGGAAGTTTTCGAGAGCGTTTGAACGATTTTCCTTTTTATATATGTATATATGTATATATCTTTTGAGAGTCAAGTGAGGTTCCGTATACGCAGGGTTGGTGTAGGCCCGATGTTTTTATCTAGTCCCTACTCTGCTGGTTTTATGCGTCGGGATTTGGTATATAAGCCCGTTGCATCGTGATGCTGAACCATATTCAAAAAGGTACCCCGAGACGTCAAGTCGTTTTTCAAGGGAAAAAAAAGAATTTTTAAAGAGAAAAAGAAATGGAACGGTATTGCATCCTCGGCAAACGGGTATACGAGCTCTGCTTCATGTTTACGAGCGTAAGTATAAATCGTTTAAACATCAGAGTCATTTTTCAATCGGTATTTTATTGTTATTTTTCTTTTATTTGCTTTCAGGCATTTTGGGTGAACCCAAAGGTGATGGGGCATCGGTGAATGACTCGCCGGAGATTACGGTCGACTGCCGACCAACTCGATGTGGCTTGCCCGGACTTTGACGTTTGCTGTTTGCGGTGGCTCCTGGAAGGGCGGTGGGGGCAGGTTCACCCAGAAGATGATTGGGACCACCCCGCTTGGTCCACCCCAGAGGGCGCTCTTTCTGCTTACGACCCCAATTATTTAAAAAAAATAGAGAAAAAGTCGTCCCTTTTGTGATTGTGTTTGTATGAGAGGAGAGGGAGATATAATAAAAATCATATATATATAAAAAAGGAATTTAGCACGTGTTCGTGTTTCATTGAAGTTACGAGTGGTTTCCTTTTTGTCCATGTTCTCGGTTGGTACAACATTTATTTATTTCTTCGCGTCGTCAATGGTACCGTTGGATTCTGATTTCAACGTTTATTTGATTTTGCTCTGCGTTGGTTGAGTTATCGGTTCTGATCCGATAGCTTTCTTGATCGTGATATTGTAATCATCGATGGAATCATTAGTTTTGATCTAATGTTTTTTTTTATATTTTTTATTTTTATTTATTCATATTTTTTTAAATTGATGTTACATCACATTATTATTGTCTTAAATTTCTCGCCATTGAGACACATCGTTTTCGATGTCAAAATTCATTTTGCGCCGTTATAAGACGACTTCATTGCGTCGAATAATGTTTGTAATGCTTGTATGTATGTTTGTTAATGGTCATGCGCTTCATGTTGTTGGTTACAGCGTTATTAATGCTGTCTCGATGTGTTTGGAAAAATAAATGGTATGAGAAATTTTAATCGCAGATACGTGTTTTTCTTTACAACCACAGAAAAAAAATTAATCCTTATATTCATAAGAAAAAGAAAATAGAAGATAATTTGAATACGGAACGTTATGCCGAAAATTCTTTTATACATTCGAATTGCGGTTGCTTTTCGAGATTATCGGATGCGACCTCGGGTGCCACAATTGTGTTTCGGAAGTCGTTGGTTCGTCGTCTTGCTTACTTGATGTCGCTGGACAAGTTGGGTAAATCTTACTTTTGTTCGCAGTTGTATCTCCCTCTTTGTCGGTTTCGATGACCTGGAGGGGGACGTAGTTTTCGCTATCGGCATTGCGAGTGGGCTTTCTTTTACCGATATGAAGCAATAAGTAATAGAATCCCAGACAGCCCCTATCAACCAAACGCTCCATCCATATATCGAGTGTAACGCATAACCATGTACTAACGTGTCGATGACAAATTTAACTACTCTGGCAGTGACCCATACTCCCAGGAACGTCGCGCTAAAAGTACCGACTGTGTGGAAAAAGTTATACAACTTTCCCCAAACCTTTTCGATTTTTTCCTGAATTATATCATCACTAATCCAGTGATTAATGGACACACCCTAGTCGATCGTTTTTTGGCCTGACGCTCCTCTACCGAGTGTGTTTAAAACTGCGGTTCTCTCTATAGGGAACATCATACTTGATCGTAAATTCTCGAGGTCTTTAGTTGAATAAATGCCACTGTCTGCTAGATGTTCCGGGACAACAAATTCCCATGTTTTCTTTGTGTCTGCAGACAACGATTGTGGTGCTGCTGCTTGTGCCAATTGAGGCAAGGATTGGTAACAAATATTATTGATTCGGTACATTGGCGATAGGAAGGAATTATATTCGATTTCGTGTCCCGTTTTAGTAAGTATACGTGTACGCGGTATCATGAACATTGACTCATTACCCCTTGTTACGGGTAATTCTTGATAGCATTCGTCTGTTTTTCGTGTCGCTACATTGACCGGGATACATTTGGCAATTCTTAATACTTCTCCTGCTATATGCGAGATGTAGCCTGGTTCTTTCATAAAATAATACGCGAATTCGGCGGGAGCCAGGGCTGCAAAACCCAGAGTATTGCGCAAGACTTTCTTTTCGAGTTCGCATTCTTGTTTGACAACGTTATTATAGAGATCTGTTATTTGGTTACCGAAATGTCTGACTATATACACTAATTTTGAGTTTACATATGCAAATGTGTCCATGTTTATAGTCGATATATGTTTTTTTGCGAAGAAGTCGCCATTTTGTTTGTCAACAATGAATAGTTTAGGATGTTCTGTTTTCAATAATTTGTAACCGCACAAAACTGTATGGCCCTTAACCGTTAATGCGAAAGTAATGTCGGACGTGGTGATCGAATAAATTTCGTTTTCGGATTTGATTGTATCTTGGATTCTTTCTGCCAGTCCTTCATAAATTATTTCGTAATTATTGAATTTACACTGATCGGATTCAAGAGGGTCCCAAAAGCTAAATCCTCCCTGGAAGTCGACACATCTCCCTTTGTCATAGCTACATCCTACTCCCGATTGTAGAATGATTTCGTTTTAATTTAAGTTAACCGCAGCATATTGTTCCAAGAGCGTAAACTTAAACATTCCAATGACAATGACGTTATCCCAGGATCCGTAGCTGTCTGAAAATGAGGTCCCGTGACAGTTTCCATTATTGTCGATTGATCCGGCTAACATTACGTTTCTTGTGTTTGTTGCATTAACATTGAAATCGGTAAACAAGGTGCTATAAAGGTTATACGATTTAGTGAGGTGCGTTGATTTGCATACATTAGCGGATAATTCTTGTAAGTATTCTGAACGACCGTTTTTGACTTCGGAAGTATGAGAATGCATACCACAGTATTTAACTATTCTGTAAATTTCTAACTTGCATTGTATGACTTTATTGTGTGAAAATTCTACTCTTTGGAGTAGTTGTATTTTGGTTTCCTTAACCTCTGGCTTGGGTATAGGGATTTCGCACTCTTGTATGTCCAATAATGATATTGTCGTGATGTTCATTGATGGAGCGCCGCAATCGTACGCGATCAGCGCGCTGCCATGCTGGAGCAGGTAGATGAGAACTACCGCGAAGGTGGTCATCCCGATTTCTCCCGGCATACCTGAAAGGTACCGGTAAGTATGAGTTTTGTTTTAATGCGCTATTTTCGCCCTATCGCAATGAATGATTTTACGCTTTCCTCTTTCCATTTCTATTTCGATATCGTTATGATCTGAGAGTACTTGTGTTACTAAGTATGGACCTTTATAATTGTCATCGAATTTTCCGATTTTTTGGTTCTTTACTAAATAAATTTTGTCTCCGGTTTGGAATTTAATTGGATTTATTTTTTTATCGTATACGACTTTTGACTTTTGTTTTGCATTTTCCAAATTTTTCCGAGCTAATTTTCTCGTTTCTTGCAAATGAGCCGCTAAATTTTTAACTTGGTCGTCGTATGTTAATAAACCGTCGAGATAATTGAATTGAGATGGTAGTCGAGCTTCTCTACCTAGTACTATCTGATATGGTGTGAATTTCGTGCCTTCATGTACGCTTGTATTATACGCAAATGTTGCAAGTCGTAGCCATTTATGCCAATCTTTTTTATTGGTATAGTGTTTGAGATAGTCTGTTAGAACTTGATGACTTCGTTCGAGTTAGATTGTGGATGAAACGCAGTCGTTTTAATTTGCTTGATTTTCAATACTTTTGTTAATTGTTTCATGATTCTACCAATGAAAGCCGCACCTTGGTCGGTTAAAATAACTTTTGGACAACCGAAAAGGCATATGAATTCTGTTACAAGGGCATAAGCTATTTCGTTGGCAGTTGCTGTTACTAATGGAATTGCGAATGAAAATTTGGATAAATTGTCTTGTATCGTCAGAATGAATCGATGACCGAGGTCAGATTCTGGATTTATTGGTCCGACAATATCCATTGAAATTTTATCGAATACATTTAATGGAGTATCCGTAATAACCATTGGTTGTTTGGTTTTGACTCTTACTAATTTCCTTCTTTGACAACTTTCGCATTTTCTCACATAATCCTCTACCTGTTTCTTCAAATTATCCCAAAAGTATTTTTGTCGAATTCTATTATATCTTTTCGTGACGCCTTTATGACCTGCTATTGGTGATTCATGGCATTCTCTGATTATGTCGTTTCTATCTTCCACAGGGGGTATTGTGATTTCGTCTTTGCACATTTTGATTCGTATGTTTGTTTGGTCGAAGACCGATCTGATGATATTTTATATTTTGTTCCAAATTGTATCATCTAGGTTGCTACGTTTACGAGAGATTGAAGCTGATTTAATGTTCAATTTTTTCATTTCGATTTTTAGATTTTTAAATGCTTTGATGACGTTATCTTGAATTAAGGGTGCTGTGCTGTTATCTTGAATTACTAAAGCAAAAACCTTCTTTTTGGGTGTGCCTGATAAAAGGACTTGACCGACTTCAAATGTATTTTGAGGAGTTAAATTTTTTAATAATCCTAATTCGATCAGTCTTTTACCGATTTCGCTGGAAACTGTTCCATCTGCAGATACAAAGCAAATATAATGATCTTTACTGATTTCTAAATTGTCTCTGAATTCTATAACGTTAATTGTATCTGAATCTGAATTGCTATCGCTATTTGACGATCTTTGTGATGCAATTTCTATTGGAGGTGGAATTATATTTTCGTTTTTGCCGTTACTTGATTTCTGACTATTTCTACTATTCTGACTATCTAAATCATTTTCTACCTGAAAAGTCTGTGATCCTGATACATTAGCTGGAATGTCTTTGGTCATTGACGCATACATTTTTGAAATATCGTCACATAATATCGATAACCTAGCTTCTTCAGTGTTGGATGAATTTTTCCCTTTATCGTTATTTTCGTTAATTGTTGATGCAATATTTTGAGGAGACATTTCAACAATAGTTTCTGGAATTTGAATTTGTTTTTTGTTTTTCGTTGCTTTTCCTTGAATACGAGGTTTCTTGACCTGTATGTGGTGTTCACCGTCGGTACAACAGGGACATCTCTTTGGTTTTCTCTCTCTTGTGGATCTACGAAGCGGTTGTGCCTCAAAGTTTTGAATAGGGGCACGAGGAATTATTATTTTCGGCTTTGTTACGGCCGGTGCACTTTCTATGATTGTTTTCATATCCTCATCCGAAGATACTCTATCGACTGACTTTTCCAAAAGTGACATTTGCATAGGAGTTATGTTCATGTTATCTTTATGCATAGTTATATTTTGAATGCTTTGTTGCATGATCGCTTCTTCTGCGAGAGACATATTTTCTGGGGACAGTCTATCTGTTGCCGAATCTAATTCCATTCTTTTATCATTAATAGATTCATTAAATTTTTTCCTAACTCGTCTTGCGGGGGAAGGAGTATAATCCGTTGATTTATGTAAGCGTTTTTCTAAGAGTTCCCTAGCAAGATTTCGTTGAAAATTATTTTGCTTTTGAATTCCTTTATTTTTAGCGATTTTCGAGTCGTAAGGAGTTGAAGTATGTGAGAGATCGCTGAAGATTTTCTTAACTTTGGCCATAGTAGTTTTATGTTGTGGAGATTCTTGATTTTCTTTTGAGTTAAGTGTAGTTGGATTATTTGAAACGAGTTTTTCTCCTATTATAACTACACTTTCTTGTGCGTCATCGTTTACTGATTCTGCATCTGAGGATATAGGAGTTTTATTGATATATTCTACGTCCACAGGTATTGCGATTGTGTTATCTTCGTCTTCACCAGACGATGATGATTTATCGTGAATCGATAGATTTTTGAATGAAAGATGTCGACTAGCGCGACTCTTTTGTCTGATACCCGATTTCGGTTTGTTTGATCGATAGATCGAACTTTCTTTAAGATTTTCTGTATTGCTTTGAGAATTTCTAGTGTCGATACTCTGGTTGAGATTTTGATTTTCATTTATGGAATCATTAATCCCGATGCTCTGATTAAAATCGTTAATTTTAAGATTTTGACTTAAGTTTTGAGATGCGCTTGTCTCGATGCTCTGATTTTTCTTTTCCTCGCGAGGATTTGAATTGTCTATACTGAGGTTCTGAATTTCGTTCGCGAGATTTTGTCTTTCGTTATTATTGAGGTTCTGAAATGACGGATGATCAGGCCGTTCATTATGATTTCGGATTTCGGAACTTCCTTCAATGACCGTCTCCGTGTGTGTTTCTCTCGGAATTGCCACGTCTGCGGGTTCAGGTATATGAGGAATTTTGGTAGACTGATTTTCCACAGAAGTTTCCGGAGTTTCCTCCTCGGAATCAGATTTTTCGATTTTCTAAAGTTTACTTTTACCCTGGGAATGAGAGTCTGACGAGGATGTATATGTTCTCGCGATTCCCGGATGAAGATTTAGTATTCGTTCTCCGTGTGGAGACACGTTAATTCGCCATTTGCATTTGATAGGCAAAATAATCGGATTACAGGAGAGTGCGTCTGCGTTTGTATTTACTCTCCCTGGTTTGTACTGGATTTTGAAATCAAATTCCTTTAATCTTTCTCTCCATCTCAGTAGACGAGACGTCGGGTCATTCATTGAATTTACCCAAACGAGTGGTCGATGGTCGGTCAGTAGTGTAAATTGCCGGCCATAAAGATACGGTCTAAAGGTTTTTAAAGCAAAAACGACCGCGACCATTTCTTTTTCTAGAGTAGAATAATTCTTTTCTGCTTTATTTAAGACTCTAGATGCTGCTGCTACCATAGGATCTTCTCCGACTTTGCCTTGTGATAGAACCGCGCCGACTGCAATATTTGATGCATCGGTTGTAACGATAAACGATTTTGAAAAATCTGGATATTGCAGGATTGGAGTGGTGCATAATTTTTCTCTTAAATTCTCGAAGGTTACCTGATGTTCGGATGTCCAATAAAATTTAACATTCTTGCTCGTCAGGTCTGATAACGGTTTTGCAATGCCCGAAAAGTTTTTAATAAAACGTCTATAATAACCAGCGAGACCTAAAAATTCTCTAACATTTTTTGCAGTTTTAGGTATATTGAATTTTTTTACAGCCTCTATATTTTTAGGATCAGGTTTTACTCCATCTGCAGAAATTAAATGTCCTAAATATCGCACTTCTGTTCGTAAAAATTCACATTTATCAGTTTGTAAAGTGAGGTTTGCATTACGTAATCTTTCAGCAAGTTTTCGGAATTTATTTTTATGTTCGTCTATAGAACGTGCGTATTTAACGATGTCATCCAGGTAAACGAAAAGGTCGTTCCCCTGTAGACCCTTTGAAACGAGGTCCATGAGTCTCTGAAATGTAGCTGGTGCGTTTTTCAAACCAAAAGGCATTCGATTAAATTCATAATGACCATGAGGAGTTGTTCAAGTTCGGTACAATGTATTGTTTGTCGATAATAGTTCGGATTATCGCGGATTGAGAGATCTCAGTCTCGTCAATCGAGTTTTAATAATTCGGTCGAAGTCCGGATAATTTCAAAGTAAATTTTGTCTGGATTTTAACGGACGTTACGACGACGTGAACAGAGTAAACTTTTATCGAAGTGAGTATGTAAAATAGAATTTAACAGAGTTTATATAGTAAGTTTTGATCGAGGTAGTGGGAGATGATTCGCGTCTCCCACGGATTAACAAAAACGTATCCATACGCTATAAGATGTAGGTCAGATTTGGTATGGGAGGAGATCTCCCTATTTTTAAATGTTACAAAGTTTTTATTTAAAGTTTGTACATAGAGGTTTCGTTTACAGAGTTTTTTATAACAGTGGTGCATAGACGCACGCATTGCGTCTAGCAGTCGTTAATCCATTTTTGGCTTCCGGGTGTTTGCTTTTTGAGTTCGAGCATTCGTTACTTTGGGTAGGGGTTATCGTAGTTCAAAAATAAAAGGCAGTACGTTATAAAGTTTATGTCGTACTGCGTGTGTGTATCGAAAGATAATTAGAAAAGGAGGAAAAGATGTTTGCTGTGGGAAAACACTTGAAGAGTTTTCCCGTGCCCTATTTTAACTTTTACGACTTTTCGAGGAAGTGTCCACTGTCAATCTCAGAGGAGGTTTGTTACCAAATTAATAAAAGAATTTGTATGCAGTGGCTTTTCTATTAAGAAGAGTCTAATAGTGAAAAGTAGGACGTTACACGTGCCGTGAGTTTTTGAACGAGGGGTATTTTACGACTTGTCGTAAATTTGGGTGCACTTAGTGACTACATATGCTTCGCCGAAAGAAGATACCAATAGACGCGTGCCCTGCAAGTACCTACTGTGGGTATTGCGTGTTTTTTTTAATGGGGGCTAAAAAAAAGAGTTCGAGCGTGAGAGCTGGGACGTAACAATGTCTATCGTCCACTTGATATTGAGCCAAGGTTACGAACAAATGAAGAAATGTTAGCGCAAGGATCACGCGCATTTAATGAAAATCAGAAGCATGTTCGTGGCGTTAAAGGACCAACAATCGCATCCGTCATTCCATTTTTTGATATTGCTAAAGGATTCGTGCCAGATTATATGCATGCCGTTCTACTCGGAGTCCTACGCATGATGATCTCATGTTGGTGTGACAGTAAAAACAGGCATTGTCCGTTTTACATAAACAAAACGTTACGTCGTAAAATAGATACGTCATTAGAGGAAATAACACCACCTGACACGATATCACGTACACCACGGCAGTTGAAATGTTTCAAATTTTGGAAAGCCTCAGAATTGAGGGCCTTCCTTCTGCTGTATTCAGGAATTGTGTTGAAAGGAATTCTCCCAACGATTTACTACCAACATTACTTATTATTAGTCCGGTCTATGCATATTTCACTTCAACAAAAAATAAAAGTGATTGAGATTGATTTAGCTGAATCTTTAATGCATTTATTCGTTTCCGATTTTATGAGTTTGTACGGACTGGAAAAATGTACTTTCAATGTCCATCAATTGCTGCATCTTTCAACATTTGTACGATATTGGGGACCATTATGGGCATGGTCAACATTTTCATTCGAAAATGGTAATGGATATCTCAAGCGAATCACGCATGGCCCGAATAAAATAGATATCGAGATATTGAATACATTGAAGTACATATAGTATGCATTACATATTCTGAGGAACAAGATCAATTTCTTCGAGAATACAATAAAATTAAGAAAAGGAATTCCTTTAGGCTCTCCAATTGTTATGATACTCGAAGATGCCGATTATAGAGCCTTACGCAGTATATTAAACGAATCTATCGATATGCGCACAGAAAATATACGAGTTTACGCCAAAGCTAAATTCCAAAAAAATATTTACTCATCGAATATTTATAACAGACAAAAAAAACGTACTAATTATAATATTATTTGGAATAATAGATCAATGCTAGGTGCAGTAAAATATTTTATTGAAATCAATGGATCTGTGATCGCCATAGTCCAAATATTGACAAAAGATACTATCAAAAATCATTCCATCATCCATAATGCGACAGAAATGTGCTTCGATACTTGCATATTACCTATCCTCGATACATATTGCATAGCAGCAATCCCTGTGGAACAGATCGAAGAGAAATTTATTCGAATTAAAAATTATGCATGTTTTTCACCGAATATATTTGAAAATAATTTGTAATTTCTGTAATTTAATAAAATGTACATCATTCGTGTGTGACGTCCGTCGAAACTCCGTAGTTCTTTTTTTTCTCTCTTCGAGAAATTCTTTAGATAACGTTACAAGAGCACACAGAACATCTAGACTCTAATAAACATTTTCTATATATAACTTCCCACGAGTCTTAAAAATAAACACACGTGTCCAAAAAAAATACCAACGGACCGAAAGGGGAAACGCATGGGGACTAGAAAATGCATTCCCACGAAAGGGAGTGATACGAGATGCCGCAACCTTTCGAGAACCGCTTATCTCGCGACTAGTAGACGCCATAAGTAGATAGAGAACATGAATATTTTTAAGTACCAAAATTCCAAGAAAAACAAAATCTTAAATATTTCCACGATCATAAAAACTTTATGCAGCTGCTCTTCAAACAAACGTAACACTTTTCAAATACTCTCAACATTGAAATATTTTTCTTTTAACAGTAAAACATTTTAAACAGACAAATGAAATCTCAATGTTAAAGTAAATAAATTAATAATTGATTTATAATAACGAGAAAACAAAATAACAATGAAAATAATAGATAATTCATTTGGAATAATTATAACAATTGAAACGGACGACACGAAAAGAAAAGATATGTAACGCTATTAAATAAGTTGTCATTACGAGACATGACGTAAATCACAAAGCAAATGCTAATATGTTTAAAATAACAATATGCGATTTAACAAACATTGAATAACATTATAAATAAAATATTGTATTCGATAATACGCATAAGACGTAAGTTGTGGAGGGAAGATGGGCCTTCCCAAAGCAACATCTTTGTCCGTCAGGGAGAGGCGAAACCCACCTACGCGACAAAAATAGGATAACCTATGTGGAGGGGAGTGTGCGCTCCCGAAGCATTAGGCCCTGTAGTTTAAGAAAAGGGAAAATCAAGATGAAAATGGACCATCATTGGTTGAACCCTTCTACGACTTAAAATTTCGGAACGCCTATAAACCGAAATGATAAAAAGACGCGCAGAAGGAAAATCAAGTCAGAGCAGAATAAGAATAAGAGTAAGAGAAGTCAGAGTGGCAGAATAAGAGTAAGAGAAGTCAGAGTGGCAGAAGAGCCAGAAGAGAGTCAGAGTGAAGAAGAATCAGAGTCAAAAGAAAAGTACAGAGTCCAAATAATAAATAAGAGACCGAAAATAAATAAATTCAAAGAAAGAAGAAAATATTTAAATAACAGAAAAATTGAAATTAATAGAGAAAGTATTCAAAGTTTAAAGTTGAAACTGAAAAGTAGTAAGTCAAAGAAGAATTAAGAATTATTGAAGTTATTTCGAGGAACTGTGAGGTCAACGAAGATTTACACCCTTTCGACTGACCGATTTCGTTCTGCCGTCTTCATCGTTATCAAACTGTAAGTCCATTATTTGTTTTATTTGTAATATCTATAATTTGTTTTCTAAAATACAGACTCTTTGAGTCAGATAAAAATCCAACACGACGTTTCCACATTTATTTGCACTCCTCAATTAAAGACTCCCATCCAGTCTATTGGCCGAGAGGCTAGGGCAAAAAGGGAACGACATTTTTTTCAAGGTTTCTTAACCTTAAGTGCGTCTTGACGTCACATTTCATTGTGAACTCGTCAGACCGACGTCACACGTGTAATTATAATATTTCACATTATACCCATCCGAGTAGTGTCCGCAAGCAATACTCGCGTGACGCTCGAATCATCATCAACTTTTTTTCAAACTTCCTGCCACTGTTATTAAACAGTATTATTAATGCTTTTTTCCTTGAAATCAAAACGATTTGAAATGTTGATTTTTTTACTGAATGTAATCGCAATATTTTTGTTCTAATTGCAATGAGCAAAGTTCGAAAAGTTCAATTTCATTGTATTGCTAAAATATTTAATCGGAAATAGCATTCGATTTTCAAACAAATTGAAGAATCAACATTTTTCTCTAAAACGCAATAAAGATTTTTTCCAAAAATATTTTTTTCAACACCAGCACTAAATGATTTGAGAAGCTTCGTAAATCGTAATTCCAAAAAATTAATCAAAAATTGTATTTTCGTCCAGTCGTGATTCAAAATCATCGACATTTTTTTTCATTGCATTTAACAATTAATTCGAAAACTGATTGCAAACGCAATCAGTTTTTATCATTCCTCCTTACATTGTTGCGCCCTCACTAACACTACCTCGCTCTATTCATGTTTTTGGCAACGTTCGACGTTCCACACTATCGAAGTCCTTCGCGCTTTACACGCACGCTTCCAAGGCTGCTACGCTTGCACGCACACCACTACTCGCCGTGTAGCCCGCTTATCCGACGCGTCCTATTGGCTGAACTTAATTAATTAATATCTGATCAGAGGGGCGTCGGAGGAAAAAATGGAAGAGGACTTTTCGGTCCAGAATCACCCCATCTACCCACCCCTCAGAGGTCGGTCGACCATTATGGGACAGGCTGTATATTATATTGTATTATAAAAACGGTGATAAACAATTAACAGAAAAATGCCATGACTTAATTTTTAATATTCAAAGAGCTTGCCTAAATGAATTCAGTTGCTATAACTGTGGTTAAAAATGATAATGTTTACATATCACCAAGTGCCAGAATAAATATTTATTGTTTCTTTAAAGTATTCAGGCTTTTTTACAAAAATTAGTAAGTAAGTATCAGGCACAAATTTATATCTGCACAATTTATATACAAACAGCGCTTTTATAGAAATTCTACAGAAACGAAATTTCTACAGAAATTCTACTGATAATACGTTTCTATAAAAATTCGTGAAAGCTGATTTTTGATATGCGAAATCAAAAACATTTTCTACAGTTATGGTTGGGTCCTTCTGCTGAGTTTTCACGTGGGGCATACAGAATACTTGTAGAATTCATATTGATTGTAAATCTATATGAATTCTATAAGAATTCTATATCTCCATTTTCGTATAGAAATCATTCTATACAATTTCTATATAATATATATAAAAAATTTTCACTTGGGAAGTGCGATTTATTTCTACCAAAAACATTGGAAAAGTAAAGGAAACAAGAAAAAATGAACGAGAATAGGAATGTTAAATAGAGAATGAGCAAGAATGATAAGAATTCAATGTGTACATGTGATTTACCATTCAATCTGTTTTTTTATCCACTGTTCACAGGTATACTTTA
The DNA here is from genome assembly GCA_959613375.1 of Heteropelma amictum. Taxonomy (NCBI): domain Eukaryota; kingdom Metazoa; phylum Arthropoda; class Insecta; order Hymenoptera; family Ichneumonidae; genus Heteropelma; species Heteropelma amictum. The sequence continues at coordinate 1,761,821 of OY390728.1, read as the reverse complement.
TGATGTTCTGTTCAATAACGAACGTGTCGCGAATCAAGGAAAAAAGACACGTTTTCTGACCGAATTAACTTTCGTATTTATTAAATATTATCCACAGTTAAATGCGCACAACTCGTATTGTTAAAGCTTTTACGAACATTTCGTGTACTCGCATGAATGGATGTTTTTCCGTTTTCTTGTGACTAGTAAATTATTATTAAATTTTAACAGAACCGGCAATATTTTGATCGCTGATGTAGTTTCTCACGTGTCCACATTCAAACTCGTACTGTTCCTTCAATTAATGGATCTCAGAAAGTCCAATTTATAGACAGAGTAAGAAAACCAATCACGTGACAAAAGTGTCCTTGTAAATGTTTTCTTTTTGACAATATTTACAATGATGACGACTCGAAGATACATTAAGAATCAAAAGTTTCAAGTACTGTGCAACGGTAACATTATGAAATTTTCAACAGCCATATTTTATTTATTATAATATATATTGGGTTGGGGAAAAATTAATTTCGGTTAATTTACTTTAAAGAACATGAAAAATTCCGAAATTACTTAAATTAAATTAAATTAAATTATTAAAGCTAAATCATATGTAAAGAATATTTCAGTGATTAATATCGACAATATCTTATTCGTTACTGATAATGGTGTTCTGTATATAATTTCGGAATACTTTAAATCTTATGGCCATAAATGAAAATATTTTTAAACAATCATGCTCGGTTTGTACTGAAAATCACCGTTTTTGCAAATAAGCGTTCAATAACTTTCGAATATCACGATAATTCTTAACAATCTACAACATAATTACTATAAGGCACAGATTATGCTCGTCGTTCATTTTTTCAATTTTTACTCCAGCGTGAATATAAAATTAAATTAAATTTTATTTTTCTGTGTAATTATTACGAAAAAGAACTGCCTATAACATGTAGCCCAAAATCCGCGAAGTGGCGAGAATGAAAACAAACAACTACGCGGCTCTAAAAGGAGAAGGGTAAGGGTGAGGTACAAACTCTAAGCACCGCATCAGTCTATTTGAAAGTGTCGATGAGAGCTGTGTATAAGTGAGTACACTTTTCATATAATTCACAAAACGTGCAAATTTTCGTGTCTTTTGATTTATAATAAATGAAATCGGACGTCCATATGTGTGTCCTTTATTTGCCAATTATTTTTTGCCATCAAAAAATATATCAAACTCAAAAAAATGCTTAATATTCATAACAAACCATGCCAAAATGATGATACATTTCTCATTCAAATAACGTGGGATTTTCTTATTTTCTGCGTTCAATGTATTTTTTCTGTTATACATAATAATACAGTAATAAACAATACATATTTTCGTAGGGAAATTAACGCTTTACAAAAAAGGTCTCGTATCATTTTTCGATAAATTCACTCCTACAAAAGTTATTCAAAGTAAGATAAGGTCAAAGTTATGGATGACAACTTTACGTCCATAGTCGGTATCATGAATTTTATTGTTATTTTTACTGTTACCTGTTTTGCTATAAAGTTAGTGGTAAAAAGGGAAACAGTTATTACCGAGAAGAGCATTTATCATTAATTACATTGATTTCTTATCTGAAACTAAGGTTTAGACGAAAAAACCGTTTTTTGAAGGATGAAAGAGCATAACTCCATATTTGCGATTGGCTTGCAACATTACTGTATAAATTTTAGTACTTAAGTTGCTTTTTAGTAGCTTTTAGTCACTTGGTAAACTCAATGCAAATAACCAAAAAAAATTGAGCGAAATCACATTTAACGTGGATTTTTTCGTTGCAGCTATTCTATCCGTATTTAACGAGGCTCTACATGATTGTTTAGTAGATTGGTTAGTAGATCATACTCATTTTTGGTTCTTATTTGCATGAATCTACCAAGTAAATAGAAAACGACAATTCAAGTACTACAATTTATACAGTAATATTTTTGTTTTAAGCCAATTGCAAACACGGAGTTACGTTATCTCTTCCATTCCTCAAAAAAAAATTTTTTTTGTCTAAACATTAGTTATAGATAACTTTAGTTATAGATTTAGTTATAGATACTCTCATGTATTTCGGAGAAAATGAATAAAGTGAAAGAAGTAAAACGATCCCATGTTATTTAAATAGGAAATGTATCACGGTTTTGGCACGGTTTATTATGAAAATTAAGCCCTTTTTTGGTTTGATATGTTATCTTAGGGTAATAATTAAACACGCAGGGGTCGAATGCAAAAAAAATCCAACTTCCGGACACCTTGGGAGCATGTAAAGAAGTAAAGAGAAATGAAAGAGAGAATGAGTGAGAATTTTAAGAAACCAGAAATTGAGAAAAGGGCGACATTGAGAAGAATGAAATTATAAATCAGAGAGTTAGTAAAGATAATAGAATATCGAGTCTTTATAGGAAAATAAAAAACAGCAAAGAATCTGAAACGAAAGAAAAAGGATACAAAACGATACGATATAGAATACAGCTGTATATTATATTTCAGAAATGGGAAATTACATCAGCCGAAAAATTGATAATAAAGAAAGAGAAAAGAAGGAGAAACAGAATGACGGAGAAATCGAGAGAAAAGCAGAGGAGGCGGAACAAAAAATAAAAGAGGAGGAGGAGAAGAAAAGGAACGAAGAGGCGATAAAGAAGAAAGAAGAAGAGGAAGCTGAAACTAAGAAAAAACAGGAGGAAATGGAGAAAAAAAGACAGGAATTAAGAATGATAATGAATGAAGAAAAAGAAAAAATAAAAACGGAGCTGCAGCTAATTTCATTAGGTTTGCAGCTCCAGCAGCGAGCACCATATTATGCCGCTGTGCAGGTGCCGCCTCTAACATTAGAGGCTCAAATACCACGTGAGTATATAATAAGCGTGTGTATGAGTGTGTACAATTTTTTTAGACCGATATTGTTATGATACTTTCGATTTTCAAAGATAGAACATTCTTTTTAATAAAGTACATCCTCATCGATTTTTTTCTAGATTTTGTATAAAAAATTATTATGTATTCATCAAGTTTTATGCCTAGTCCGTTAATGGGCAAACGGTGGAATCCATTTGAAATTATTTTTTTCGTTCTTTTTTGTCCTGGACATTGACTGGAAAGCAATGTAACTGTTTATTTTTTTTAAACGGTCATAGCTTCGTGGAAAATGGGTTAAATTGTAGGTTTTTTTCAAAATTGTCGTTTTTGAATGTAATTTTGAAAAAGTAAATATTATATATTGAATATAAATAAATTATATATTATATAATAAAAATAAATATTGGAAAAAATTTTAAACCGAATTTATTATAAGATTTCCGAATTTCAAAGATAAATTATTGTTTTTAACAAAGTATACCTCATCGATTCATTTTCTATGAATTTTCCAATATTTTTAATCAAATTTACGTTCAAAAACGAAAGATTTGAAAAAAATCGTACAATTTAACCCATTTTTCACGAAGTTATGGACGTTTCCATAAAAGTAAATAGCAACATTTTATTTACAGCTAATTTTCCGGACAACAAAAACAAAAAAAAATGATTTCAAATAGATCCCATCGTTTACCCATTAACGGAGGAGGCATAAAATTTGTTACATGGACAATAGTTTTTTTTTCAATCTAGAAAAAAATCGATAATGGTATACTTTATCAAAAACAACGATTTATCATTGAAAATAAAAAATCGTATAATAATATCAGTTTAAAAAGTTTTCCAATGTTTTTTTTTATCAAAACTACGTTCAAAAACGAAAATTTTTAAAAAAATGTCCTCCAATTTAGCTCATTTTTCACGAAGTTATGAGTGTTTAAAAAGAAAGTAACGTAATTCGTTGAAAATTGTAATTTGCAGAGCGTCGAAGATCAGCAGCTGGAAGAAGCCGAGCGGCCTGGTACCGGCAGAGGGGGCGTTGGGCACCATACCGGAGATATCAAATGGATGATTATTAATATTAATTGAGATAAACAATAAAACATACTAAAATTTATATAAGAACGTAATGAATTATTTAACTTTTACTAATTTCTCACTTCTTACATCCACTAACACATTGACGTTTTAGCGTATTGATAAGTACCCAGTAGCGAATCAAAATGAGCGACAATTTAAAAAATGGCGAGTAGCGAATCGAAATGCGCTGCAATTATAAAAGTAGCGAGTAACGAATCGAAATCCGCTACCCGCTACAAAAGTAGCGAGTATCGAGCTGAAATGCGCTACAATTATAAAAGTAGCGAATAGCGAGTCGAAATGCGCTACAATTATAAAAGTAGCGAGTAGCGAATCGAAATCCGCTACCTGCTACAAAAGTAGCGAGTATCGAGCTGAAATGCGCTACAATTATAAAAGTAGCGAGTATTGAGCTGAAATCCGCTACAATTATAAAAGTAGCGAATAGCGAGTCGAAATGCGCTACAATTATAAAAGTAGCGAATCGAAATCCGCTACCCGCTACAAAAGTAGCGCGCTGCAATGTGGTCTCGCTACTTGGGTAGCAAAGTAGTCCGAATAAATTATTTTTCCGCTACATTTGTAGCGTGTAACTTTTGTGTAGCGCGCTACGAAAGTAGCGCGCTACTGCCATCTCTGGTAGCGAAACGTATTGCGGACAGACAAATCAAATTATTTCGTGTTTGGATAGCGTCGAATAATTTTTGTTCGGACAAGCTCCGACGAAAAATTAGCATCCCAGTGATTGGTACCATAGTGCTTGATCCCCATCTCTGATTATGCTGTAGAGGTGTTTTTCTGGCCATGTAACCGGAAATTTAATAAAAATCGGTATTATCCTGAAGAAAAAACAGTAGAAACAAATTATTATCCGGCACGGGATTCCAGCTGGTTTAAGGGTTATCGGTGGTAGGTTCATTGTACAGCAAAACAACAACCCAAAACACAGTTCTCGCCTCTGCCGAGATTACAAGAAGCTCGGGTCAGTCTGGAGCGGGGTCAAATTGACAGATTGATGCCGCGGATCGTAAAAGCGGTCATCAGAGTAAGAAGCGGCTTTTTCGATGAAAAGGCCGTGTAGATAAGATAAGAAAACCCGATTTTTACACTTAAAAAATATTTAGTCGATTAAAAAAAAGAATTTGGAAACAAAAAAATTTTCAAAAGTTTTTTTTTGAAAAAAATTCTGAAAAAAATTGGGCGAACCTAAAATGTTCGTGTAAGACTTTTGACCCTCCTGGTCGATTCACGAGAACCTAACAATTTCCGAGTTAGGCTACATTTTATGATTGTAGTCGTTTTTTGCAAAAAACATCAATATTTATGCGAAAAAGAATCGCACGAAACTTTCTCAAAAACCAACATGAAGGTCTTACATTCCGTTTCAAGTCTCTCATGGGAGAGCAAATAAAAATATTTTTCACGAGTCACGCGCTAAAATTTCAACCCCTCCAAAAATGTAAAAAAAAACGACCATGTTTCAAAGTGTGTGCCGAGTTAAAAAAAAATGCTAAAAATTTTTCCAAAAGAGGGAAAGGGGCTCAATATGTTTCTTTCGAAACGCCGCTTGCTGAATTCAAATATCGTCATTTTTCAAAGAGTAATAAAACTTTTTGTCTGGCTTGGAATTGGCGCGAGTGTTTCCAAACTTAGGGACGGTAGTGTACTTATTGCCTCGCGCGCTGGTCACAAATGGTCCAAGGTGATCTACGTGCACCACCGCGAAGGCCCGATGCCCCGGCGTAATCGGGTGCAGCTCTCCGGCCTGCTTACCCGGTCTCGACTTAGTGGCAATACATGTTAAACACGCTCATATATGCCGCTTTATATACGAATTCATGCGCGAGAAGTAGTAGTGCTCGGATATTCGCGCAACCGTACGATCGACTCCCTGGTGACTCTTCAGATCGTGAAAACGCACAGCCAAACTTTTGCGCATCGCTCGTGGCACAACATACAGCAGACGACCATTCACACGCTTATACACTATGCCCTGCTCTAAAACAAAATCGGTAACTCGACTCCACTCATGTCGAGAGCGCTCGCTTGTGGGTTTTGACAAAGATCCTTCTTTTCCTGTAAATCGTGGTCCGAATATTGGTACATTCGCACAGCATCCTCGTCGTTATTCCACGCCATCATTCGTACACGTTCACATTCAATCGCTTGCTCGACTTAGCGCGTCCACGTGCGCCATTCTCTCACCCGGACATGAACAATTCGATAGTCGTACTCGCTCAACAGATCGTTCCACCGGATGATTTGTGGATTCAACGTTTTCTGTGTGCTGAGATGGCACAATGCCTGGCAATCCGTCACGACGGTAAACGGAATGTTCGCGAGCATATTTCTTAATCGCGACGTCGCCCACACGATAGGAAGTAGCTCGAGTTTGCTGCTGTGGTAGCGACTCTCAGGTTTACTAGTTCGCTGGCTGATCGCGTATATCAGACGATATGAGCCCTGCATCTCTTTGCATCTACATTGCAGAGAGTCCCGCCGCGCTCGCGTCAGTGTGGAGTTCTGTTTCCGCACAGGAGTCAAACGTCTGTAGTATGGGAGACTCTAAGAGTTTGGTTCTCAACACGTCAAAGCGCGCTGTTGCATCTCGCCCCACTCGAATTTCGCGTTCGCGCGCAATAGAGTGGTCAGAGGTTCGGCAAGTTGAGCAAATCTCGGTATAAACTTGCGAAAATAGCTTGTCAATCCGAGATATCGGCGTATTTCGTGTATATTACACGGGAGAGGGAATTCATCGATCGCTCGTATTTTCGTTCCCCCTGGCGCAACACCTCGTCCCGAAATCTCATGGCCTAAATACGAGACCGTATTGTACGAGAACTGACATTTTGCTAATTTAATCGTTCATCCCGCTTCACGCATCGCTTTGAAAACCAAACGCAGTTTCGGTTTGAGGTCTTCCCAACACGCACCCGGGATCAAAATATCGTCGAGATAAAAGAGCACCACGTCATCGCGTAACGGTCCAAGAGCACGCTGCATCGCTTTAGAAAAGAAGGCAGGGCCGTTCATGAGGCCAAAAATCATGCGAGTAAACTCGGCGGTCTTATCCGGAGTAATAATTGCCGTCTTTTCGCGAGCTTCATCCGTCAACGGTATTTGTAAATAGCCGTGAGCTGAATCTAACACGATAAATAAGGAGCTATTGCGAATCAAGGAAATGTACGCGTTTCATCTGTTGGTTAAGTTTGCGGAAATCACAGTCGTGATTCTCCCGTTTTTTTTTCACAAGTAGTACCGGACTAGCATACGGCGATTGTGTATCGGTCACAATGCCCGCTTCGCGCCATTCGCCTAATATTTTCGCTATCTCCGCTCGCTCTTTCTCTGTCGCGCGGTATGGCTTACTACATACAGGCTTCGATCCTTCGTTTACTTCAATATCCATCGTTACGGCTTTGGCACATTCGAGATCGTGCAACCCTGTCGATACGCAATCCCTAAACTCATTTATTAACTCGCACAATTCACGCACACTATTCGCTGGCTGTTCGGGTCCCACGTCGATATCGTTGACGCTAATGGAGGGAGTATGGTTGGTCGACCGGTTAATCACCGGTAAGCGCGACACCTCTCCTCGTACAGTGTCCATTCGGCCCTTTTTGATAGTCTGTCCGTTAAGCCTGATGTTGAGAATCGACAACGCATACGCGTTATGCGCGATCAACTACGTTGACAAAACTGATCATACCTGGTGGGAGATGAATGTCGTCAACCGTCGTCGGATACAAGGATACGTTTTCGCCACCGGACGGTAACGTAACGTTTCGATGGAACGTGAGCGTGTCGCCCACCTTATCGGTAATCGACGTTCGGACTGTCTGTGAACGTACGTCCAATGATCGCATCAATTGACTGCGCATTAGCGGGTACCACTCGCATCATAATTCCCTCTACTTCGACACCGTCAATCACGATAGTTGCGTCAATGACACCCGGACTATCGACAACAAACTCGGGTGGCCCGAATCCCTTTAGCTCGGTTTGGACTGGTTTCATCGCGAATCCCTCCCTCAACACTCGCGTCGCGCGAATCGTGCACTCTGAGCTGCCCGTGTCTATGAATGCGCGCATCTCACGAGCGTTCACTCGCGCCACTTTCATGTATTTGATAACCGCCGTATCTACTGGCGAGCTGATCGTTTGAATCTCGCTCCGCTTCTGTTCAGTGCACTGCCTGCTGATGTGGCCCTTAACACCACACTTGAAACACACTACTTCACGGGCCGGGTCTGGGCAATCGCGCGCGATATGACTGTGTTTTCCACACTTATAACATTTTCGAGGCGCGTCACTCGTCTTCGCCACCATCGATCCGTTCTTCGGTCCCGATTCTCGCTCACGGGTTCTCCCGCGATCACTCGGTTTATTTTTCTCCACGACGTCTCTCGATTTTCCCGCATTCGCATCGCGAGAACTACAAACTTAATCGGTACGTTGGTTGATAATCTTCTCATAATACAAAAGGTCGTGCAACAGTTCCGTCGTCGTACACTGTGCAGTCGGCATTACTGCATCTGTGAGTTCTCTCAACCACAATCCGATGAGCACTTCCGCTTTTATCTCTCGATACGTCAGGTGTAATGCTCTGCACAGCTTGGTTTTCGCGTGGAAATACTGTGACACAGACTCGTTTTTCGCTTGCGTACGCGCTTTCATGTTCGCCCATCAAGGCGGCATGTCGTCTCGCACAATGAAAGTCTCTCGAAATGCATCGTTTAACGCACGCCACGTAAATAATTCACACCCGTGGCTCTGCAGAGAATCTCGTGCACCACCGCGAAGGTGCATACGAGCTGCCTCGAGAAGGTAATCTTCCGGCCACTGGTGCAATCGTTGCATAGATTCCAGATTTTCTATCCACTCGCGTGCGCGCATACTGTCGTCTTCGCCAGTGAATAGCTCGACGTTTTTTGACAGATCAGGCACCACTTGGTACATCGGTATACGCGACGCAGTCGTGGTTTGAGTTTGCGTGGGATGTTGCGGAGCAGTCACTAAACTCGCGAATAAACGCGCCAACGCGTCTTCTCGATTTTCATTGGTGAGCACATCTCTGAAAGCATTGACCAACGCGCCATCATGTAACATCGAATGTTGCGGTGGAACGCTTTGCGAATCGCTCATCGTCTGCGATTCTACATTTTGCGTCACGTGATCGTCCTGCGCGCGCCGAGACGAGAACTCGTTTCGATTTTCGGACGCTAGCGGCCGTTGTACCGATATCGGCTCGCAACCCGTTGGGTTTTTAATTCCCCCATCTTGTCCACCGTCGCGAGCTCCGTTCGCACCTGGAGGAATGGTGGCTGGCGTACCCGGCCGGCTTCCCCAACCTCTACCTCGCAATCCTCGTCCCTTGGACCGTTCCAGGAACATATTTGCCAATTCGATTTCGGCAAAATTCTCGAAAACGCTTCGGTCCACCATGAACGCCTTCCCACTCGAACACGCGGTGATCGATACACGTAATTGCTTCTCGCAAAACCATATCCTCGTCAGCCCTCGTTTTTCACTTACTTTCTTTTTTTTTTGTGCGGCGAGAAATTTATTTATCCCACTTCTGAACTGTTAAGAGGCGGGAGGGGGGGGGGGTGTAAACCCTTGCATATCCGGTAGTAGGGAAAGCCGAAGGGAAATTTTGGACGGGCAACACACTCCAGAGACTCGAGTCGTACGGTTGTACTTGAAATGAAGAAAGCTAATTTTTAATTTCACAAGAATATGAATTGGTTCTACAAACAAATGAAGACATACAAAAGAGTTCCTACAATTACACCGCACCCGGCTCGAAACCGGTATTTTTCAAGCACTTGCGTTCTCGCATTAGCGGCGCTTCACGAATCTCCCCTTTCTCTCTCACACGCTCTCTATCTGCGTCTACTTCCCTACGATTCCACCTTAGTCCAGTCACCTTAGCATAAGACCTATTCAAAAGGGGAATCATCTCGCCAATTTTTTCATAGGTTGTTTGGACCTACAAGAATATAATCGTCAATTTTCGAACTTTCCAAAGTGTATATTTCAACAATGAAAAAATTATTGAAAAAAAAAAAATTGATATTTTCGAGATATATTTTTTGGAACGCGTCCTATCGAAAAAAGTTTCGAATAAAATTTGTTCACCATAACGTCCTCTATAAAAAAAGGTCCTAAAAAAAAAGTGCTAACATTGTTAATTAAGCGGTTAATGGCAAATGAAAATGAAAATTCTACATTTCGTTTTTGCAACCGCAATCGGGTGTTTATCAACATATCGGTTTGAAACTCGTACATGATGTAGAGAAGCCGAACCTCAAGAGAATAGCGCAAGATTCAACGATCTGCGAGGTATAGTTTAGCAACAATCTGCGATCATCGAAAAATCTTTGCCCTTCAATACAGTTTGAAAACAAAGGCCCACAGGGTGAAAAAAAATCGAGGAGCTTCGTATCATCATGCATAAGCGAATTCAGAAAAAAAATTAAAAATTTGTTGAAAATAGATACTGTTTTTTGGCGATTTCTGAATTTTGCTAATAAACAAAAACAATTCCGACCAAAGTTGCAAAGATATCGGAAAAATTATTAAACCATCGAACTAGTTTTTGAAAAACGAACAATTAAAAAAAAAAAACTCGCAATATTTTGATTACGGCCGAGATATGAATGTTTTTACGTTTGTTCAATTTTATATTGTTGTAATAAAAATTTATGCAAAATTCGAGTTCCTCAGCAATCCCTACGCTTCCGGCCATCGGATTTAATAAAATTATTCCCTTTACGAGCAATTATGCCATCGCAGTTATCGATGTATTCCGATCGACGGCTGGCCGGTAAGCGCGCGGCGCCGACCGCGCGGCCGAGCGGCGCGGTGAGGATGTCCCCTCTTACTCCGCAGCCCCGCGCGAGCGGTTTAGTTAACAAATATAATAACTTACTTAAAAATGGCCGTAGAACTATTTTTTATTTTTTATTTTACGTGATTTTTTCTTACGAACGCGATGGTGTCCTTGAAAATTATGTTCACCCCATAGCAGACCCATGACCATATTTTTCACAAATTTTACATGTAAACATGCTTTAAAATTATTTAACTATGGATGGGAAAAGGTATCATAAATAAATCTTTTCTTAGAAACTGTTTCATTCATTACAATAGTTTTATTGATGAGAAAAAGAAAAAAAATGTTGCAAGAAAAATTGATTATAAATGCATTGCCAGCTTATTGTAGTGAATGAAACAGTTTCTAAGAAAAGATTTATTTATGATACCTTTTCCCATCCACAGTTAAATAATTTTAAAGCATGTTTACATGTAAAATTTGTGAAAAATATGGTCATGGGTCTGCTATGGGGTGAACATAATTTTCAAGAACACCATCGCGTTCGTAAGAAAAAATCACGTAAAATAAAAAAAAAAATTGTTCTACGGCCATTTTTAAGTAAGTTATTATATTTGTTAACTAAACCGCTCGCGCGGGGCTGCGGAGTAAGAGGGGACAACCTCACCGCGCCGCCCGGCCGCGCGGTCGGCGCCGCGCGCTCGGCGGCCAGCCGTCAATCGGAATACATCGATAACTGCGATGGCATAATTGCTCGTAAAGGGAATAATTTTATTGAATCCCATGGCCGGAGGCGTAGGGATTGCTGAGGAACTCGAATTTTGCATAAATCTTTATTACAACAATATAAAATTGAACAAACGTAAAAACATTCATATCTCGGGCTGTAATCAAAATATTGCAAGGTTTTTTTTTTAAATTGTTCGTTTTTCAAAAACTAGTTCGATGGTTTAATAATTTTTCCGATATCTTTGCAACTTCGGTCGGAATTGTTTTTGTTTATTAGCGAAATTCAGAAATCGCCAAAAAACAGTATCTATTTTCAACAAATTTTTAATTTTTTTTTCTCAAATCGCTTGTGCATGATGATACGAAGCTCCTCGATTTTTTTTCACCCTGTGGGCCTTTGTTTTCAAACTGTATTGAAGGGCAAAGATTTTTCGATGATCGCAGATTGTTGCTAAACTATATCTCGCAGATCGATAAATCTTGCGCGATTCTCTTGAGGTTTGGCTTCTCTACATCATGTACGAGTTTCAAACCGATATGTTGATAAACACCTGATTGCGGTTGCAAAAACGAAATGTAGAATTTTCATTTTCATTTGCCATTAACCGCTTAATCAACAATGTTAGCACTTTTTTTTCGGGACCTTTTTTATAGAGGACGTTATGATGAACAAATTTTATTCGAAACTTTTTTCGATAGGACGCGTTCCAAAAAAGATATCTCAAAAATATCAATTTTTTTTTTTTCAATAATTTTTTTGTTGTTGAAATATACACTTTGGAAAGTCCGAAAATTGACGATTATATTCTTGTAGGTCCAAACAACCTATGAAAAAATTGGCGAGAGGGTTCCCGTCTTGAATAGAACTTTGTAAAATATGGCCTAAGGTGACTAGACTACCTTTCGACTCCTACTACCCCGCGACTCTATAGATCCCCCTGTTCGCGCTCGCGTTATGCAGCGCCCTCGACAACATTCGCGCCGAGATGTGAATTGTCAGGCCGTCGCTAACAATTGGGTGAATATTCGGATTTGTACCTGAAAACAGATGTCTCCATATGTGACAAAAATATGGCCAAATTTGCGAGCTGTTGACATACGCTTACTCCCAGAATCAACGGTCTGGCGGAGACTACGGAGAGTATTGTCTTTGGTTCCGCGTGCGGATATCAGGAAAGCATATGACAATAGCTTATTGTGCAACTACGAGCTATTGGATTCCGTAGTTAAAATCATTTATAAATTTGACTTGGTGGAATTGGACATGTTTACGCCTATATTGGAGGACCATGGTAAGAGCATATTTTTTATAAGCTCATCATTATCAAACAACTCTAAAAACAATCTAATTTTATATCATATTTTTGCAAAATAAGTTGAAAAGACACGAATTTTTCAGTGACATTTTTTTTTCATTTTGAATTTCGGAAGTCTTATCGGATTATTTTCGGACCATAAAGTGCTCTAAAGGTGTCCTCGATAGTTGTACTTTCGAAATATGCACAAAAAAAATGTTCTCCGACGTTATACCCGCAAAATAACAACAAATAGACTAACAAATTTTCTCTGTGTTAGAGTTCTCAAATATTGTGATCGGAACGAGTCTTTTACGGTCACATATAAATTGGCTCTCGTTCTCGAGGGTTTTTCGGGTCGCTGATCAAGAATTTGACCTTAGTTTTGCAACATTAATTCGTTTAAACAAATTACTTGACTAATCAATGTCACTATGAAAGTTGCATATAGTTTCCGATGTTTTTTGGGTCGCTCGTCACGAATTTGACATTGTTTTGGCCAAGTTAGTTTGTTTAAACAAATTACTCAAACAATCATTGGCACTATGTATTAGGGTGACCGTTATTTTGGCTTTGGTAAAACTTTTGTTACGTCTAGCAAAAAAAGTTATCAAGGTATGATGAAAAAAATCTGTGTAAAATTTGGACGCGCTGAGATTAGGAGAACACGTGAGTAGATATATGGGGCGGGTTCTACTCCAAGGTCTCTGCACCGACATTTACCGACACTTAGTCGAGACACGAACCCCGATATAGCCCGGACACGAACCCCCCGGAGAGGGGGTATTTTGGCCTGGATGTGAATTCTCGAGAATGTGGGGGGGGGGGGGGTTTCCGGCGCGTGTCGCCCGATTCCGTCGAACGTTGTATATATCGAGCGCTGATTTATGATACACTTTTTTGGAGACTCGAAATTCCTCGGAAGTGATGCGTGTCGTTGCAGGACGGCACTTATCAACGCGTGTCGCCCGATTCCGTCGAACGTTCTATATATCCAAGCGCAAGAGAAAGAGAGAGACAAACAATGCGAGCGCATCATATTTCTCGATGAAAGACTGAAGTACCAGGCGCAAGAGAGAGGGAGCGACAAACGATGCGAGCGTCGAACATTGGAGACCTCTGAAGAGTCGACCGTGCCGAGACACGGAAGAAGAGAGAAAACGAATGCCCAGTTTTGATTTTTTCCAAGAGAGACCGAACGACCAACCCGTCAACGAAAGAGCCGAATGATGCGAGTGCAGGAGGAAGAGAGAAAACGAACGCCAACAGACCAACCGACCGACCGACCGACCACTACGAAAGAATTTTCCGATGAGAGGCCAAACCATGAAGCGTGAGAGAGAGAGAGAAATGGCCAACGTAAGAGGCCTCTGAAAAGCGGCCCGTACCGGGACACGGCGGAAGGGAGAAAACATTCGAGAAAAACAAAAAGATGAGCGTCTCAATTAATGTTTCTTTTATTATAAAAATAACACACACACACACACACACACACACACGCACGCACGCACGCACGCACGCACGCACGCACGCACGCACGCACGCACGCACGCACGCACGCACGCACGCACGCACACACACACATGTGTTTATTCCCTGTAACAGACAAAAAATGTTTTTATATTAGTAAATGCATATGTGTGTTTATATATGCATCAATGTATAATTCAATTTTCGTTTACCTGCAGTAAGGGCACGGGAGATTTCCCCAACAGGAGGGACAAGTTTGGGCATACTGCCACTCCCAAAATTCCTCATCGAAATTAATGGGAGGGAGTGGGTATGGCGGCAGGAGGTGGTGTTCGTCCCTCCTGTCCACAATACCCAGCGTCTCATCATCCATCTCCTGTTGGTCCTCGTCCTCGTCCTCTTCCTCCTGGGCCTCTTCCTCTTCTTCCTCCTGCTCCTCTTGTTCCTCCGGCTCCTCTTCCTCCACCGGAGGAAATTGAGGTGGATGGAACTGGGGTTCATACTCGAACACCCACTGCTCATGTTCCTCCACCTCTTGAAGAGGAGCAGGCTCTTCAGGTTTTTCGAAGATGCTCAGCAATATTATGAGGAACGAGTGCAACATCTAAAAAAAAAAAAAAAAAAAAAAATTAAATATTAACAGAAATTGAAATATTCGATTAAAGATTTTCAGAGAATCACAAACTTACTGTAATATGAATTTTTGTCGTCTTCTCAAACGCGCTTATAATTTTTCGGCTCCTTCGTACGAACGTCGCTGCGTGACTGACTAAAACGTAGCTGCTTCACACAAAGCATAGAGCACATAGCGCAAAAACACTTGAACGTATGACACAGTCAAAGGTTGGCCGGACGCATGGCGTATTGGTAGAAAAATATATACAAAGGTTCGAGAACGTCTAAGATAAAAAAGGGATATAGAGGAATGGTTTACGTTGGCCGGTTTATGCTAGGCTCTCTAAATATGTTATAGACGTTTTACCCTGCCTCCTCTCCGATCGTCTATACTTTGAGACATTCGTGGCTAAGCAGCGACACGTACCGAACAGCTTGTATGAATTTTCAAAACGCACAAGAGTATTTTCTTGAGCGATTGAAATCTGCATTAGCTGTAATAAAGTTTATGGTATGCAATAAATATGCTTTTTCGGGGGGTTAATGTACAATTTTTATTTTTATATAAATGTACACTCTCTAAAGGTGATAGCAACGACGAATTTCATGCGTAAAAATTACATCACCCTTTTGTTTATGCGAAGCGGAGGAGGAGGAGAGCGGTGGAGCGATAAGCGCTCTTTTAAGATGCTGCTATGCCGAACATTGCCACACTTGCGATTGATCTATTGAGCGAATAGCTTGCATTCACGATGGACGCTGATGAATATCGTAAAATTATCGACGAGTTGGAAAGAGCGTATGCGGCGCTCAAAAGTAACGTCTCCCGCATTAAAGTCGAAAAAATGTTAAAGTTCTGCGATGCTAGCATCAAAGAACTAACGATAAATTTTCGAACGTTTCATCTCAAGACGGGTGAAAAATTACGAATTCAGGCTAGTGTAGCCTAGTTTGAGTGTCGCGAGCGGTGCGGTGAAATGGGTTGATATAGAATCAGCATTTCAAGATCGAATAAAGACGGGTGCTATAATCAATTTGGACCACAAAGATGTGTCAAATTTCCTCGAAGATGCGGAGAAAGTGATGGTGCCGAAATTAAAAACAGTCGTGAGAGAAGAAAATAACATCAAGGTCAACGTTACGCTAGTATGCAAATTTCACCTTTCGAAGATAGACGAGATCGTTGAGGAGCAAAAAACATTCCAAACGAGGAATGCGAGCATTTCGTTATCAACGGATATTGATGAATGGTTTGTGGAATACGTGCAATCAAAACTGCTCGTAAAAATCGAAGATTTTCAGGAAAAAGAATCGGGCTGGTCTTTGCATGAAATCGATCATCTCCTCGTTAGCATCAATTCGTACACACCGCTGCTCGGTGGCTCATCCACATACACGCCTATGCCTCGAGATATTCAACTGAAGCGGGCGGTTGTCAACATTGTGAACGCGGATGTGTATTGCTTTTTATGGGCTATAACTGCAGCCTTGTCACCCTCACCAAATTCACATACCGAGAGGACGACGTCTTATCCACACTTTAGCGAAGTGCTTAATTATGAAGGATTCGATTTTCCGATGCGTCTATCGCATGTTGAAAAATTCGAAAAAATTAATGGATTATCGATTCATGTGTACGGTATAGAACGTGTGAATGGGCGGAGCGAAATTGTGCCAGTACATCTTAGTAAACAGATATCGAAAAGACCTACGATACATTTGCTTATGATAGAAGCGATTGATTCGATCGATGATGATGATGATGATATTGAGAAAGCGTATCATCATTTCGCGTGGATAAAAACCATTTCAAGACTGGTGAGCGCGCAAATATCAAAGAGTAATTGTCAAGCGTGGTTGTGCGACCGATGTTTGTGCCACTTTAAAATACAAGATACTCTAAATAAACATCAAATAGACTGTGCAAACGTTAATCATTGTCGTGTTGTTTTTCCAAAAGATGAGGCGACCATTTTAAAATTCAAAAACTATAAATACAAAGAAGCTGTGCCGTTCGCGATCTACGCAGATTTAGAATGTCTTCTCGAACCGGTAACAAGCCCGCAAAAGAATACGATGAATTATCAAAAGCATACGCCTCACAGTATCGCCTATTACGTACACTGCAGTTTCGACGAATCGAAATCGAAGTATGAATTTCATCGAGGGAAACATTGCGTGGAGTGGTTTATGCGTAAATTGCAAGAAATGGCGGTGACTTTCAACACGCTTTTTCAGACAATAGTGCCGATGAATCCGTTGAACTCGCGTGAAAGTGACAATTTTCGCTCGGCTAAAAAGTGTCACATCTGTGAAAAACCGTTCATCGTCACCGCGACAAAAGTACGAGATCATTGTCATTTCACGGGAAAATATCGAGGTGCTGCTCATCAGAGCTGTAATTTGAATTACAAAAATTCTCACGTTGTTCCCATTATATTTCATAATTTGTCGGGTTACGATGCGCATTTTTTGATAAAAGCTTTGGCTAAAAACTTTGAAGGATCGGTGAAGCTTTTGCCGGTGAATAAGGAGAAATATATTTCGTTCATCAAAACCGTCAAAGGAACACGTGTGCAATATCGATTCATCGATTCGTTCAGATTCATGGCAAGTAGCATCGACAAATTAGCATCGTATCTGAAACACGAGCAAAAAACCATAACACGACGATTTTGCGATACTGATGCAAAATTTCAATTACTAACGCGAAAAGGTGTTTTTCCATATGATTACGTTGATGATTGGAGGAGACTCGACAAGACCGAATTACCGGAGAAAAAAGACTTTTTTTCAAAACTTCAAAGCTCAAACATCTCGGACGATGATTATGCCCATGCTCGCGACGTGTGGACAACGTTCAATGTGCGCACATTGGGTGAATATTCGGATTTGTACCTGAAAACCGATGTACTGCTTTTGACGGACATTTTCGAAAATTTTCGACGAAATTGCATCGAAACGTACGCTCTCGATCCTCTGCATTATTATACGGCTCCGGGTCTCTCGTTCGACGCGATGCTAAAGTGCACCGGTATCGAACTCGAACTTTTGACCGATGTTGACATGTTAATGTTCATCGAGAAGGGAATCCGCGGTGGTGTGGCACAGTGTTCGAATAGATACGCGAAAGCCAACAATCGCTACATGAAAGACGAATACGATTCAAAAAAAGAAGAATCATATTTGATGTATTTCGACGTTAATAATCTTTATGGTGCGGCTATGAGCGAGGCATTACCTTGCGGCTCTTTCGCTTGGGTGGGAAATTTCCAAGAGGACATTGAAAATATTCCAGATGATTCTCCGGTCGGTTATATTTTCGAAGTCGATCTCGAGTATCCTCGCGAGTTACATGAAAATCACAAAGACCTACCGTTGTGTCCCCAACATTTTGCTTCTGAGGCTCGAGGTTTGAAAAAATTAATGACAACATTGTTGCCGAAAGAGAAATACGTTATTCACTACAGAAATTTGAAACAGTGCACAAAATTGGGTCTTCGTGTAACACACATTCATCGCGTGCTGAAATTTCGACAGATGCCCTGGCTCAAGAAATACATCGACGTGAACACGGAACTGAGAAAAAAATCGAACAACGAGTTTGAAAAAAATGTTTACAAATTAATGAATAATGCCGTATTTGGGAAAACAATGGAAAATGTGCAAAAGCATAAAGAAGTGAGGCTTGTGACGGAATGGCGTGGACGGTGGGGGGCAAAAGCACAGATCGCTAAACCAACGTTCCACAGTTGCACTATATTCGACCGTGATATGGTGATAATAGAACTCAACGAGGCCAGCGTTTTATTCAACAAGCCCATCTACGTTGGATATTCGATCCTCGACATCTCCAAACTTTGGCTCTACGACTTTCACTATTATTACATGAAGACGACTTTTGGACAAAAAGCGAAATTATTATATACAGACACCGACAGCCTCATCTATCACATCAAGGTACCCAACGTTTACCAAATTATAAAAGGAGATATACACAAATTTGACACTTCGGATTATCCGGTTGACAATCCGTATGGTATTCCACAAGCTAATAAAAAAGTATTGGGTCTGATGAAGGACGAAAACAACGGTAATATTATGGAGGAGTTTACTGGATTGAGAGCAAAATTGTATGCTCACAAAATTTTTGACGACAATGGTGAAAAAAAGCGGGCAAAAGGCATCAAGGGCTCAACGCTCAAAACTATTACGCTTGACGACTACAAAATGTGTCTGTTTGAACATAAAAATGTAGTCAAACCTCAAAATTTAATTCAAAGTAAAAAACACATTGTTCATACTGCGACACAGAAAAAAATTGCTCTAAGCTGGAGAGATGATAAGAGAATGTTGATGTATGATTCAACTGATACACTACCATGGGGTTACTCGTTAGTATAACCCGATATTTCGTGCGCGCTAATAATTTCGGACGTGACTTCTCGCATGCCGACAAAAACGAGAGCTGTATATACCGAATATAAACAATTTTGAGAGCAAACAGTCTTCTTACGCACCGGAAATCAGAAACTATTATATACACAGCGGCTATCAATAACATCGAAGATGTCAACGTTGGTCATTCGAGCAATATTCGGCGGATCATTTGGAGCCAAGTATTCATCGGGTACGTATTATAAAATTATCGCTTCACTATCTCGAATAAAGAAGAAATTTTCATAAAATCCATTCTATTGCAGTTCTCGAAAAGAATGAGACAGCGACGTGACATCGATAGAGTCCATACTCTTTTGATTTTCCTGCTGAATCGAAATCCATATTTGACAAACATATGGCCAAATTTGCGAGCTGTTGACATACGCTTACTCCCAGAATCAGCGGTCTACCGGAGACTACGGAGAGTATTGTCTTTGGTGCCGCGTGCGGATATCAGGAAAGCATATGACAATGGCTTATTGTGCAACTACGAGCTATTGGATTCCGCAGTTAAAATCATTGGAAAATTTGTCTGGGTGGAATTGGACATGTTTGCGCCTATATTGAAGGAGCATGGTAAGAGCATATTTTTTATAAGCTCATCATCATTATCGAACAACTCTAAAGACCATCTAATTGTGTTTATTTTCTTTTTTTTTAAGCGATAATTCGACTTCGCCAAATTTCGAGTGATGAATCATCTTCGTCAACATTTCCATCGATACATCATACTGATGAGCCATCAGGATCGGAGAAGGATGAAAATAGCTTGATCAATGATGATGCATCGCGATGGGGAAGCATTGAAGAACGCGTTCGATGGATGGATCAAAATCAATATTCACGCGAGTTCGAGCAAGCTGATGGAGCTGTAGCCGGACCATCCGGTCGAAATCAAGCATCTCCACCACTAACACCATCGCAAGAGTCTCTCAATGTGTGCGATATGTGTCAAAGATCGCCATCCCCACCAGTTGAGGAGGCACCGGTGCAAGACGATGTTGCGGACAACTGGGTGCACCATGAATACGATGCCGCTCGTGTGAACTATGCCAATCAAGAGTATGGTAGCGATGATGATGATGATGATGATGCATCAACATGGATTCCATCATCACCAGCAGATTCTGGTAATTTTGATATCACTTTTAAAACTCTACATAATTGAAATGCCGTTCAGATTCTTACGCTTTTAAAATATCTCTGTTGCAGGGTA
This sequence comes from Heteropelma amictum, assembly GCA_959613375.1. Taxonomy (NCBI): domain Eukaryota; kingdom Metazoa; phylum Arthropoda; class Insecta; order Hymenoptera; family Ichneumonidae; genus Heteropelma; species Heteropelma amictum. The sequence continues at coordinate 1,741,281 of OY390728.1, read as the reverse complement.
TGAATCGTGCGAATTCGAAAATCTGGCATGGCGAGAGAGTTTTAAATAAATCAATTTCTTACAGCAGATTTATTTACCCAACTATTGTGAGTATTGTCAAAACCAAGCCATTTTACAAATATTTTATTTCCACGTTTCTTCAATACTTTCTCAACGAGATAAACATCGGGATATTTCACTTTGAGGAGCTCTTAGAAACCGCCACCGATGGGTTGATCTCGATGATCCTTCAGCTGGTACATCGTTGGATTCGTATTTTTCACTCGATCAATCGTAAATATTTCCGTTGTCCAATTCGGAGTGTAACCTTTCTCGAATGCGTTTTTAAATTTGCTGATTCTCACTTTGTCGCCGATTTTGTATTTTGCCGGTTTCTTCGTAAGAGACGTGATTTTCTTGTAAATATCGCGTAAAATTTGTTTCTCATTAGCCGTATTAACATTTTTTGGTTTCATCTTAATTGTACGATGTACAGTATTGTTGTATTCGGAAATCATATCATCGAGAATGTCTATCCACTTGTAATTTCCGCGAAGACTGAATCGATCCACATTTTATTTTTTAGTGTACGATTGAAACGTTCGCAGATCGAAGCTTGTAAATTGCTGTATGTCAAGTACATGTGAATGGTGAATTTTTCCATAAGCGCCTGAAACTCGGCATTGTAAAACTCTTTTCCTCGATCGACTTGCAAGTTTTTCGGTGTTCGACTCTGAACTAGTATGGATTTCATAGCCGATGTCGTATCTCTCCCCGTCTTACTCTTGATCGGTACAGCCCAGGCATACTTTGAGAATACATCGATAATGGTGAGGAGGAACTTTTGCTTAGAGTTTCGGTGAGCGTAACATGACATATCGACGAGGTCGGCTTGCCACGTCTCATCGAGACCGCGTATGTCAACACGTCGACGGATGTAATTTCTTCGCGCCGGCTTATGTAGCTCTCTCACCACGGTCTCTTTCTTGCTCATGTTCGAGTGCGTGCAAGCGGTTGTCCAGTAGCGCGAGCACTAGGGAATTTTTCACTGATAACGCGTGTACAGCTTCTTGGTCAGCTTTAAACTGGCTCTTGACACTATCGATCGATAAGGCATCTTCTCACTTTAAGCGCCTCAAAAATAGGCTGTTTTTGCGATTTTTTTTCGAGGATTTTTGCTTAAAATTATGGGATAAAACGGATCCTATGTAATAAACACATCTTTCAAGTACATGAAAAAATTTTTTTTTAATTTTTTTAAACAATTATTATAATACATCAGTAGCATCGAAAAACCCGTGTAAAAATGTTATGGTCGTGGTTTGTTGATGGTATCTCCGAGACGGGTCGTCTGAAACAAAAAAATAAAACTGTTTTAGATTCAGTATGTCAGTGGCTACAGCGCATATCATCAGATTTTTGATATTCGCGAAAATAACAAAATGGAGCACGTTTTTCGAAAAAGTAAAAAAAAACCACGATTTTTTTGCAGTTTTTTGTAAAAAAAAAATTCTTAAAATCAAAATTTCAAAAATCTGATGATATGCGCTATAGCCATAACTATGAAGCATATGTCATTCAAATTTCATGACAATCGGCCGGATAGTTTCCGAAATTTCATCAACAAAGCACCGAAAAACCTTGTTTTGAGATAACTGCGTTTAAAGTTTTGGTTGCAGAAAAATCATGAAAAAACCTTACCTCGGGTTAATCAGCGATGCCTGCTCCATACAATGGACCTTCCGATTCTTCGTAGAAGGTGTGTTCGTCCAAAATAGCTTCCCTTCGTCTCGACCTAGTCTCTTTTGAAGCGTTAGAGCTGCGGCGGTTCCCTACGCGTACGCGATCACTGTCGCGTTTCTCGGCGTATTGAACGGCGATAGGGCCTAGTTTGACACCCATCACCTCCAAAATTTTTAAAACAGGTTGTAGCCCTTCGTTATAAATGCATGCCGCTGTTTGGCAAGCAATTTCCACGGTTTTTCTTCCCGTAAAAACGTGTTTCGGCGCCATTGCCCAGACACAGCTGTTGAAACACTCGTTGTTATTTTGGGTATTTCCTCCGAGGCATCGTTCCAGTAACTCGTCCTTCGTCAGTTCTTCATAGATCGGTTTCAAAACCTCTTGAACATCATCAGCTAGAGCAGGAGGATGTTTAAAAGTTTCTATCTGATTGTTTTTCACTGCTTTCTTGTACTTGCACCATGAGTCTGAACAATACGTATGCTGTGGGTTGCTGTCGGTTGAAATTTTATGATAGTATCCTGCCCAGATCTCCCTGCGCATATCTTCGACAGAATTCAGGTTTCTTCGAATTGCCAATGAGTAATTTGTTGATAATTCTGTCATCAATTTTATTGTTAAATCTTGGGTTTTTACGACCAGTTTAGCATCGTTGCCGAGTGATTTTCTTTTGAAAAATGCACGTGTTAAGGTCTTATTACATGAGTATAGACCCGAAAACAGAATATACCTAAGCAAGGGGTACTACATTAACAAAAGAACACGGCTATTCAATTGTATAGAGTCAGATATACAGGGACCGTCCGAGCGGCGTGAAAGGGATCGCCGGGTACTCTCAGGTAGTCACCTAACGGTCGCCAAAAAATGTAGTTAGACTCGTCCGATCTTTATGAAATTTCGAGATGACATTTTTGAAGATATGTACTTTCAAAATTTAAAAAAAAAAAAAAATCGATTTTTTTAAATTTCCAAAGTGAGAAGACGCCTTAACATATAATCACCGCTATTACTACTACTTTGCTCCAATGTTTTCAGCTCGTTTTGCAAATGCACAATGAGCTTGGAATTGCGTTTCGCCAGATTTTCAAGATTTTCATGATTGATTTTTTGATGTCTTATATGCTCCGTGAGTTGGGACTCGACTGCACGGATCATCATGTCATGATTATCAATATCCTCCTGTAGAGAAGATGTAACGTGATGTATCTGACGTACTTCTTGTTGCATTGCGCTTCGCATCACTCGCACTGAAATCGCATCATTCTCGTCTATCGGATCAGCCAAATTACACAAACGTTTTTTATCAATATCGTATTGTCCATCGCGAGTAATCTTGAATCCTTTGCCTCGAGGTCCGCGAACATTTTCACTTCCACTTTTTGGCTGCAATTGGCGTCCAAACACGTCAACGCTCATCTTGCGAATGTGCAACAAGATCTTGGTGAGAATCGTTTCAAAGAATAATTCCAGCCTCGCGTAATTCTTCAATGATTGATACAATTTCGTTGGAATGAGACAAGTTGCCGGCTGCTTGAGATGCTACGAGTAAACGTAAACGATCGACCAATTTGTTAGGATCATCCCAATAAACATAATCGAATTTGGTATTTTTTTCAACCACAGTAGGTTAACAGTGCGGGTTCTACCCCGGGTCCTCTGAGGGGGGTACGGGGCGCGGGGAAGCGAGCGCGGGCGGGTATGCGGTCCGAGGGCTAGAGTGATGGGTCAGTGTTGGAGGGGATGGAACGTGCGCTGAATGGAATATTGGAGGGTCTAGGAGCAGGGTGTTGGAAAGAGATGGAGCGAGTAGATGGTGAGATAAAGTGCTATGCACCTGCATCTTAATTTTTTGTCTGAATGTTTTTTTTTATGACTCTTTGGCGAGTTTTTCCAAATGATCACGAAACAAACATAATTTATTGCCTGAGTTTCCAAGAACTGTGTGTGCGACAATAGGGAAGATTTTATGCTGATGCATATACAGAAAACAGTCGTAAAAAGTTACATAAGTTCTATGAGCAAATGACATTTCAAAAATCATGATAGATTTTCTCTCTTTCTCTACTAAGCATTTGCATCCTAACGTGTTTGAGTATGGGAGTTGGAAAGAGATGGAGCAAAAAAAGAAAGTTGGAGAGTTGGAGAGAGTGAGAGTAGGGATAAAAAGACAGACCCCATATTGTCTCCCTCTCTACCATGCTCCTGCATCTCAATGTTTTACGGATGGGAGTTCAAGAGAGATGGAGAAAAAAAAGCGTTGAAGAAAAAAATAGTTAGAGTGGGGATATAATATTAAAAATTATACAGAAAAACTTACCATATGATTGAAGAAATGCTATGTTCGCCGATTTTTTCTTCACGTTTTTTTTTTTTTTTTATAAATGTCTCAAACCACTTATTAATATATGTTTTTATTGAATATACACTTATTACTTATTTCACACACACACACACACATACATATATATAAACGTCATAGACTATTTTGAATTCGGTACACAAATTTGACATATTCTCATCGGTATAATTGTATACAGAGGCATCTGGCACTCTGTACACCGACGATCGCGAATCCTGTCATATTTCGCAGTCTTGTGACGACTGACTGCTTCAAACCATTCGAATGCATCACTTATTTCATTAAAACACGGTGCACAAAACCGTTTATCACCTCCAGCGTAATAATAAAACATGATCGCACAAACTTTTCTGTTGTCGGGATCACCCTGCAACTCAGCACGATGCACTATTTTAGTAAGCCGCGTAGTGTAGGCCTCATCGCTCTCATAATCGGAGTCTGCTGGCGCAATTTCGTCACCGGAGTCTTCACTCATGCTGTCAAACTCTTCAACGTCCATCATTTGATTTTCTTCAGCCATTTTACACTTGCAGATGTTTCGTGCTCAACGTTCGTTTCACAACTATGCAGAAATGTTTCCAGGGTATTACAATTTTGTCGGTTTGCCCTCCCCGTTTTTGTCTCTTGCGAAAGTTGGGGAACGTTTTCTTGAGCAAAAAAAAAGGGCTTGAAGCATGCAAGGCCCCACTTGCATTTTCTTTAGTACACCATGCAGGGATGGGAAAGTCGTAAAATTTCTTTTTCAAACCTGATTTTGATGGTGGTGCAAGATAAGGACGCTTTCCCATACGTGTTGGAGTCATCCACGTTGCCTTCACAATCGGATGTAGAAAAAAATTGTCTTTGAGTTTTGACGAAAACTCAGGTTTTCTATTGTTTTTACATGGAGAAAGTAGTAAAATCTATTCTATTGTAGTTTCGGACATGTCCTTTATCCTCTATAGAGAATGTCATCTTGAAGCCACAAAAAAAAATGGGTTCTAGAGTTGATGGAAAGTAACTAAGACTGTAGAGATGCTCTATGGAAAAGGACCAATCTCAAAGTCTAAGGCAACAATTGTTCTCCAAGACATTCTGGATTCTATCCATAAAAACTAACCATTTTCAGTCCAGCGGTTGACTTGTCGACATCGTGAGGACCCTTTTTTTTGTGTCGAAATTTTCTTTTCCGTTCGCCTACAACACGAACGATTGCGCTACGAAAATTTCTTTTTGCCCTAGAAGTGTTTTATCGACTTTTTGTCCTCCATAAACATGGAAAATCTTCCGACAGTGCAAAATTTGTGTGAGCAGCTAGTGCGAATAAATTCGTCACAAGAATATCTTTCATGGGAATGGGAATGTGATGCTCTTATTGAGTCTTTGGAAGATGAGGCAAGAATTAAACGACCGCGATTATCTACTGCGAATCAACAATCGCTCATCGCTCAAATAGCTCGTCTCGAAGGATTGAAAAGATCTACACGTGGAAAGTTTATACATACGGGTGCAGGAGTTGATGATGATGACCTTTTATGGCGTGAAATTGATTCAGCGTTTGAAGGCCGCATACTGACCGGATGTGTGCTGAATAAAAAACATATTGATCCGCGACAATTTTTGGAGGATGCCAGTTCATTGGTATGTTCACACATGAAAGACATTATAGAAATTCATCAAAGTGTCAAAGTGAACACAATTCTCAACGGTGAATTCGTAACAGGTGATAAACGGCTGAATAAAAGTGTCAATACGCGAAATAAGGAATTGTTTAATACATCAGACTTGAACGAGTGGTACAGGTTATGCGTGGTTGAGCCCACTTCAATAGCACTGGAGGATTTTCAAGATCGTGACAGTGGATGGTCATTGGTGAAAATTTGCAATTTCATGATAAATGTAAATAAATATAATCCAATGCGCGCTGGATGTCACGTCAAAATTCCTCGAAAAATTGCGTTGAGAAAAGCTGTTGTGAATGTGCAATCGATGGACAATGCATGCTTTGCATGGGCAGTGGTTGCTGCACTGTACCCCACGGATAACCATGCAGAACGCGAATCATCATACCCGCATTGGTCAACCGTTTTAAATCTTCGAGGGATTGAGTTCCCTGTGTGTGTAAATAATATTTAAAAAATTGAGTCTCAAAATGAGTTTTCAATTAACGTGTATACAATTGGAGAGAAGGACAGTATTTATCCGGTTCATCTCACGGACTGCAAGAAAGATCGTCATGTGAACTTATTGCATATTCCATCAAATGATAATATCGGTCATTTTGCATGGATCAAAGATTTATCAAGATTAGTCGGCTCCCAACTCACAAAAAGCAAGCATCATTTGTTCATCTGCGATCGGTAAGATTTTCAAATTTAAAAAAATATTCCACACAAAAGAGAGGAATAATGTGGAAAAACACTGCATAACGCTTCTTTTTTTTTTATCTTCCATAGCTGTTTACATTACTTCAGGAGTAATGATAAACTCTTGATACACATGATCGATTGCAGCAAAATGAACGACTGCGCAATTGTATTGCCGAGTCAAGAGGACAAATGGCTCAAATTCAAAAATGTAGCCAATAAAGAGCGGCTACCATTCATTGTCTATGCCGATCTTGAATGTGTCTTGGCGAAGACTGATCAACAAGCGGTTGAGAAAAATTTGTATGAGCGACATGAGGTATTCAGCGTAGCGTTTTTTGTAAAGTGTACCTACGATGATGCTCAATCAGCATATTATTCTTATCGTGGTGCTGATAGCGTGGAATGGTTTATTGAAGAATTAAAACAATTAGCTTTTCGTGTTAATGATGTATTATATGTGAAAAACCATTTCAGCCTCTTGAAGTACGCGTACGCGATCATTGTCATCTGACTGGAAATTACAGAGGCCCAGCACATTCCGATTGTAACCTTAAGGGAACCGTATGGTCTAGAGCACGAAAATTTCACCTATTTTCACGATTTTTTTTTTGCCATAAAAAATTAAAAAATCGATGTTTTAACTTTTCGGGTTTATTACTACCTTTATTAAGTATACAAAAAATTTTTTTTTTAATTTTAAAAACAGTGTTTATTATCATATAATTGGCATTGAAGACGACCCTCTCGAAAAATCCGACCCGGACGGTGAAGATCGATCCGAGACTTCTACTCATCTGAAACACAAAATTCAAGAAGATTCTTAATCAGAAAGAGTGCAGTTATGGTCGGGGCTGGAACAAATCGAAAAAATTAAAAATTGACAAAATGGCGCGCTTTTGAAAAAAAAAATCGTAAAATCGGGTTTTTTTCACTAGTTTTTTAGTATAAACAATAAGAAATTATTTAAATAAAATTATGATTGCAGCCCCGACGATAGCCATACATGTTGTGAACAACATATCCAAATTTCAAGTGATTCGGTTGAATAGTTTTTTTGTTTTCACCTGCGCGGTGCCGAAAAAAGTCGTTTCGAGATAAATGAGTTTAAAGTTTGAGGTACAGATATTTTCAAAAATTGAGCAAATTTTGAATACTTACAGTTAATCCGCGATTCCGGCACCATATAGGATTCCTTCGGAACGTTCATAATTCAAGATTTCCTCACTCCTTTCATTTCTTCGAGCTGTCCGAGCCTCTTTGGAGTTGTCCGTGCTCCTACGGTTGGCGCTCGATACTCGCAGCTCGTCTCGGTTTTGCGCTAGTTGCTCCGCTTGTGGCCCGATTGTTATGCCCATGGTCTCCATTATTTTCAATAGGGATGCGAATCCTTCATTGAATATGCAAGCGGAAATGTGAGTGGCAATATCAATGATTTTTTTTCCGGCAAACAGATGTTTCGGCGCAAGGTGCCACACGCAAGCATTGAAACTTTCGTATAAGGCTTTGAACGTTTTCGTGTCGCCGTCTCCGATATAGTTCGCGTATTTTACGTTGTACAACTCTTCCGATCTCTTGAACATTTCCACGATGCCGTCTACCTCCATTTTGCCAGCACTTCCGGTATGATTTGCGTCACAGTGATCTTCATGCTCTCGATACCACGCTTCATATTCAATCGTATCCTCTTGGCCTTTCCATTGAGAGCAGGCTTGACATATACTGCATTTGACGACAACATCTAAAATTTTATTACTGTATTTCCCTATTAACGAGGCAATACCGAGAAGCGATGAGAATCCACGTTTCGCCCACGATCCATCACCAGACACAGAAAGTTCATCCGCGGGACGCCCAGCTTTTACATTCAACTCGACTTCTTCTTTCAATGCTCTTTGGAAAACGATTTTCGCGACGGCTTCAGCTGCAATTTTTATATTGTCCACGATGCCGTAATATGTACTCTTACAAATTCCTTGTCCAAGATCCATGAGACCGCACAAATTTTTCAAGCCTTCAAATCCTACTCCAAGCATTCTCAGGGCGAGAACAAGTCGACGGTTGATTTCAAATGCCTTATCAATTAACGGCGAAGACAAAATAAAAGTTTCTTTACACTCACACTTCACAGAGAGTTTGAATCCTAGACCACGTTGTCCGTTTTTGCTAAAAGTGACCGCACCGTTACAATCTTTACACTTCAACAACTGTTGCAACGTTAAAAATATCATGCTGAATTCGATGATGCAATAATTGAAAGTAGGATTAACGTTTACTTCCAATTCCTCATTGCCTTTTAATTTTTTCGCAGACGTGCTCGTAAAATCAGTAGTATTTTCGATAGTGAATCGATTGCCCTTGAAATATCTTTTGCGACCTACAGAAGATGGTCGTCTAGAGGAGTTACGGCCTTGCTTTCTATCCATATTTTCTGATATTTTATTTCAAAATTTTCGATGTTGGTTCGTCAAAACGTAACGTTGTACTGATCAAGTCAGGGGAAAGCGAAATGACCGTTTCCCTCACAAATGTTCGACAATAGGTATATTTCGGGGAAGGGAAAAGTATATATAGGTATATAGTATGTACTATATACAGGTATATATTTTCGGAGAAGGATTGGGACAGCTGCTGTGCTCCGATTAGGTTACCGGTTAGCGCTAGACCCGTTAGGAGCGCGCGGACCGCTCTCTACCTGCGTTATGGGCTGTAGAAGCTGTAATATTGAGAATTTCTGCATGAAAATTTCACAGTATATCCTTGAGATACTATACTTTCGACATATCGAAAAAAAAAAAAATCGATTTTTTCAAATTTCTAGACCATACGGTTCCCTTAATTACAAGCAATCATTTTTTATTCCAATAGTTTTTCATAATTTATCAGGCTATGATGCACATTTCATTATCAAGGATATTGCTACAGCGTTTGAAGGGAAAACTAACGTACTACCAATAACAAAGGAAAAATATATTTCCTTTACGAAAACAGTTCACACATCGAATGATTTCCGACATCAGATAAAATTGCGCTTCATAGATTCATATAAATTTTTAAATACTAGTGTTGATAAATTATCATCATTTTTAACGATTGATAAGCTAAAAATTTTAAAATCACAATTTGATAACTTACCAGCCAATGACTTTGCATTGTTAACTCGAAAAGGTGTCTTCCCATATGAGTATATCGATAGTATTAGCAAGTTGGATGACACCTGCCTTCCTCCACTAGAATCTTTCTATAGTTCATTGACTGGTAGCATGATAAGCGAGAGTGAGTATGCTCACGCTGAAAACGTCTGGCAACGGTTTACCATTCAAACGCTTGGGGATGACCGATTTGTTTCTGAAAATGGATGTCTTGTTATTAGCAGACGTTTTTGAAAACTTTTGTGATACCTGTGTAAAAAGTTATGGACTTGACCCCGCGTATTACTATACACTTCCAGGATATACATGGGATGCTATGTTAAAACATACAAATATTCAATTTGAATTATTGACTGACATTGACATGGTTTTATTTGTGGAACGTGGTATACGCGGTGGTTTATGTCAATGCTCCAGCAGGTATGCACAGGCTAATAACAAGTACATGGAAACATTTGATCCATCGAAAAAATCATCATACTTGATGTACTTTGATGTGAATAATTTGTATGGATGGGCAATGTGTCAACCATTGCCATACTCAAGTTTTCACTGGATCGAGAATGTTTCCAACTTTGATGTAATGACAATTTCGCGTAAATTCCCCTACGGGCTATATTCTTGAAGTTGACATTGATTATCCACAACATTTACATGATTCTCATATGGATTTACCGTTTTGTCCAACACATGAAAAACCCCCCACCAAGCGTCAAACAAAACTACTTGCGACTCTATGTGGGAAAAAGCGTTACGTAATACATTATCGTAACTTGCAGCAATGTATACGACATGGTCTTCGAGTAACAAAAATTCACAGAATATTAAAATTTAAACAATCTTCTTGGTTACAATCATACATTGAATTGAATACGCAGTTTCGTACAAATGCAAATAATGATTTTGAAAAAACTTTATTTAAATTAATGAATAATGCAGTCTTTGGCAAAACGATGGAAGATGTGAGAAATTATGTAGACGTTAGACTTTTAACAGATTGGGATGGTCGTTATGGGGCAGAGGCAATGATTTCGAAACCGAATTTCCATAGCTGTAATGTTTTTTCGGAAAATCTCGTGGCTATCGAACTACGTAAGCTCGAAGTGAAATTCAACAAACCAATATATGTCGGTATGAGCATACTTGACATATCGAAGACGTGTTTGTATGAATTTCATCATGAGTTCATGACTCCTCTATATGGGAATAAGGCAAAAGTTATGTACACCGACACTGACAGTCTCATATATTACATCGAGTGTGAGGATGCATATGAGGACATGAAATGTAACATACGTAGATTCGATACCAGCGATTATTCGGTGGATAACTTGTATGGTATACCGCTAGTCAACAAGAAAGTACCAGGTCTCATGAAAGATGAGAATAATGGTGCAATAATGACCGAGTTCGTCGGACTGAGAGCAAAAATGTATGCCCTACGTGTTGATAATAAAAAAGATGTAAAAAAGATCAAGGGTGTCAAAAGTAATGTCGTTGCACGAACAATAGGATTCGGAGACGAACCGTCGCCAAGTACGGACGTATTTCGAGAGTTTTCGCGAGGCTTTGATGCCGAGCACCAACCGAGCGTGAGAAATAAATCCAAGGCTAAGAACCAAGTGTATATGTGTGAGCTAATCAAAACAAACCAAAAACAAAAGCAAAAGCAATAAAACTAAAAACAAATAAGAAAATAAATAGACTCTAAATAAAAATATAAGTAAGCAGTCGGGTGAACTATTTTACCAACTGACTGGAAAAACAACAAACGGCCAGCCAAATGGCTGAGCCAAAGAAAAAAGCACAATTAATCGGGAAACGCGAGTTTCTCAACAAATGTGACGAAATAAAGGACAGTGCTACGTACGACATAAGTGATTAGCAATTATATAAAATTACTAAAACGTGGTTTGAAAAGAACGATGGCAAACAACTCAGCCCTGACGTGTATAAACTAATCGAACCTGTGATCGCATATGAAGAAAACAGGGAAGTAGATGGAATATACAGCGAGATTCACCTGGCCAGCAATAGCAAGCACGATTCTGAGAATCCTAACGAGGTCTCGTATGATAACGAGACAATGGAAACGGAAAATACGACAATGGACGGGCGTAAGCGAAAACTCACCCCATCATTAGGCAATACACTTAAGAGGACCGGTGGTCAAAAGAGACAACAAACCGACAATCAGCAACTAAACAATATCGAGGAGAAATGGAACATCACGTCAATAGTGATAAAAAGTGACCTCATTAAAGAACCAACAATAGTAAAGTATATTTGGAATATCTGCAAGGCAAATAAATTTCTGAGTAGCACCAACGGGAAAAATAGCTGGAAAATAAAAATTCAGAAAGAAGGACAGAGAGGATACAACCAACTAATCTTATACCTGAAGGCAAACAACGTGAGCTATATTATACACACAAAAAATGACCCAATGAAACGAGTCATCGTTAAAGGCCTACCACATCACGCCCGAGAGGACGAGGATCTCGTATCCGAGCTTGCGACACTGTGGAAAACACAACCGATTAAAATAATACCGTTTACAAACAATAACACCTTGCTGATCGTGTTACTACAGAAAAACGCAAACTTACCGGAAATTTACAAAACAAAAGAAATCCTGAACGTCCGCGTTAAGGTAGAAAAATACAGAGCCAAGGAACCACGATCACCACAGTGTAAAAACTGTCTAGATTTCGGGCACCTTGCAGTTAACTGTGGAAAACCGAAGGCTATGCCATTCAACTGGGACGAGAACAGCCAAACTAAACACTGCCTATGGTGCGAGAGCCCTAATCATGACGCAAGGAGCAATAAATGTGAAGGCTGGATAAGCAGATGCTTAACGGCAACCCAAAAACGCCTCGCAAGGCGACCAGAGGCCAAGGTGACTGTACGAAATACTGCAACTGGTGGGGAAATCGAGTACAACACAAGGAACTTTCCACCTCTTGCAGGGAGACAGCAGACCAATTTAGAACCCGTGACCCAAGATAAAAACGAAAACATAAGTGCAACAATGACCACAAATACATCCACACAACCCTCCACATCAACGATGCTGAACCGTCAACCACGTACATCAGGGGTACAAATAGAACCACACCGAGTAGCTGAGTATACTCCCAGTAATAATATAGAATTGACAGGGATAGAGACAACTATAACCAAACCTAAACCGACGGTCGAAACTATCACTCAAAAATACAAAGTGAAACCGACAAAATTATATAGCCAATCAGTCGGAAAACAGCGACCGAACCAAAATCAAAAACAAAAACAAAATCAAACTAAACAACAGGACGATTACCTACCAAACCTACCACCGACAAAGCCATTTGAAGGCATATACCAACAGGATGATGGTATTCCAGATTTGTGCAAAAAATCCACCAAGTATAACTACTCGGTACCACCAAAAATCAGAGTAGGCCAGCTAATCGTTGACTCGTACCCAAAAGGTGAAATTGACGAGAGTTACACGAAAACTATCATGGATATGATCACGGACCTCGACAAACGTGAACCAATTAGGCGCTCTTTCATCGGATATCTGAATGCGGCAGAATACATCCTGAATCGATTATGGAGAATTCAAGAATGCGCTTGATCCAGTGCAATGTTAACGGGATCCATCGACGGATCAACGAAATACGCAACCTCGTTGCGTGTCGTATCCTCAACGAAATAAAAATAAAAGCGAAAAATGTTCACAAGTACAATATTCAGGGGTACAGTAAAATCCACGACCTAAAAAAACCAGAATGGTGCGCTGATGGGAGCAGAGGTACATTCATGTACGTGCGAAATGACCTATACTGGAGCCGCAAGAAATCACCAGAAAATCTAGAATGCTGCTCTATACTGCTGAAAACAAGCACGGGGGAGATCACAGTTAACGGGATCTATGCATCACCATCATGCAGTGACTCCGCATACCGTAAGAAAGAAACAGAGGACATCGTAAAAATACTATCTGAAAATAAATCGATGTCTCTGGGAGATTGGAACGGACGACACACCGCATTTGGCCACTCAAACAACGAACCACGGGGAAACCTGATCATGGATCTAATTAGCGAAGGTATAATCGATATCTCTGTCGACCCATCGGGAGCTCGGCCGACAACAGCAAATAACTGCTCGCAACTCGACTATGCATTAACCAACATTGGGCTCAGCCTAATAGAATGCAAAAATATCGAAAGCGTGGGGAGTGACCATATGCCAATCCTGGTGGTCGCAAAACTCGGCACACCAACAGCACCACGAGGACGAACGAGAATTAAAGGATATGCGTGGGAAGAGTACAGAAACCGAACTGAACTACCACAACAGCCTACAATTAACACAACTGAAAACGTCGAAGAGGCCGTTGAAACAATCACCACCCATTTACAAAAAATCAACGAAAAAATGACGAAAACGATCAAACAGAGCAGAGAAACACTCCCAGACGAAATTCAGCAACACATCAGAGAAAGAAATCGAATTAGACACGCAATGGCTCGACAGGGTAGAACCCACTCCCCAACATGGCAAACCGCGCTAAAAGATGCAAGGAAAGCAGTCATCTTGAGCATCGGACAATATAAACAAGAAAGATGGAAAAAAATAATCGAGAATGAAACGAATAATCACAAAGTGACATGGAAAATACAAAAATCGCTTAAGCGGCCTGAAAACAAAATACCATTTTTTGAGGGATGCAACTCACAAAAAGATGTTGCTGAGAAACTCGTCGATGCTGCAATACAACGAGACTCTGACGTTGCGGAGGAGCTAACCACAGACACCAGCGAGGACCCAATCCAACCACTAAACGACACATACGTACGTGAGATGAAAAAGGCACTTGCAAAGTTCAAAAATAACAAAGCTCCAGGGCCAGACGGCCTCGGAGCCAAACATCTTAAAACAATGCATGACAGCTGCTGGGCACGGATGGAAGAAATCTTCAATTTCTGCCTAGCCCACAATTACTACCCTGACGCATGGAAAACTGGCACCTGCATCTTCCTACACAAACAAGGGAAACCGGTGAACGAAGTCTCATCATATCGACCAATTACACTACTGAACATCATGGGCAAATGGTTTGAGCGAATTATACAAAATCGTATGGGAGACTGCTACGCAATAATCCCAAATTCGCAACACGGATTTCGACCAGGACTTGGAACGGCATCACAACTCACCAGCACCGTGCACTTCATCCAAAAAAACCTGGAGGACGACAGAAACATCTGTGTGGCAGCGCTCGATCGATCAAAGGCATTTGACCACATAAATCACAAAGCACTAACATACAAACTGAAACGGAAGAATATCAATCCAGGTATCGTAAAAATGCTCGAGTCGTACTTATCCAACCGTAAACTACGAGGCAGATTCCTCAACGAAATAAGCGATGTAAAAATCCAACCGCACGGCGTCCCACAGGGATCAGTTCTGGGGCCGATCGTATTCAATCTGTACATATCTGACGTGCCAGAAGAAGCAGACATGATCTCACAGTACGCTGACGACATGTGTGTAATTGAAACGGGAATCTCGCCAAACCATGCAAAATCAAAAGCGACACGTACAACGCAGAATCTCATCGAGTATTACCACAAATGGGGGTTGAGATGCAACCGAGAAAAAACGCAAGTGGTACCTTTCGGAAGAAAATACCACACCCGGGAGCAACGATACCTCAAACTTACGGATCCCGTAACAAGAGAGAATACGTTCGTACCGATGAAAAGCGCTCTAGAATACCTCGGAGCAAAACTAACAAGAACTATGAGAGTACACACGCTATCAGCAAAGAGACTCAACATCACTAACTACGTAATTAACTGCCTCCAGAGTATCATTGGGAGACAGAGCAACGTCGACGTCCACGTCAAATACCGCATCATCAGAGGATGCATTCTATCATCCCTCGATTACGGGATATCATGTCTGCTGCCATTGTACTACGAAAACAGCCTTAAAAAATTAGAGGTGACGTATAAAAAAGCACTGAAAAACGCCGCTGGGTTACCAATGCAGTTTCCAACGGAAGATCTCTGGGTAATGGTAAACGAAAAACCATTCCGAGTAAGACTACGTGACCTACACCTAGCCAACATCGAGAAACTACCGACTTCGGTATGCCCATACCTGAACTCATTAACCAACGACGATAGACGTGAATTCTACACCAACTACGCGAAAAGAAACATTCTACGCCCTGCCCCAGGATAGGCTAGAAAAAGCTTGAATTTTACCACTTCATCAATCATTACAGCAACATCATAATCATCATCATAACGCCGTCACCATAATATCATCACAACATCTCATCTTAGGCTAGAACCACCCACTAGAACATAACAGTAAAATAACGCAAATAAGTTGAAAAGCAAATAAACTCAGGAACGGCTGAAACCCAAAGGAAAAAAAAAACTATTCTAAGTAATAAACAGTGCTTTAGAGACCCTAGGGGCAATACCGATAATAACTCGAATGTAAAAAATAATATTGAATAAAGAAAGAAAGAAAAGAAAAGCACGAACAATAACGTTTGATGACTATGTGCAATGTTTAAAGGAGGAAATTGAAATAACGTGTCAACAGTCATGCATACGATCAAAATTACATGAAGTGTATACGATTAGAGAGACAAAAATTGCTCTTAGTCCACATGACGACAAGCAGTATATCATACCTGAAACTACAAACAATTTGCCATGGGGACATTACAGGATACCTTTGTAATTATTTTTTATGAAAAAATTATAACATTTTCATATGTAAAAATAGATGTATACATACTTTGTTTAGTAATATTGTATAAGTGTATAAAATAATTTGTAAATAATTTGTAAATAATTTTTGTATATGATTGTGAATAATGATTTTTTCTTGTATAATGAATAAAAAAGAAATCTTGAATAAAATGGACTACATCTTGGAAAAAATCTCAACCTTTATTTTTGAATCCTTTATTTTACCTTTATAGCATTCTCGAAGAAGAAGGAGGATATTACAATACCCATTGCCATGGATTGGTGGAAGGAAAAGAATGAGAGAGAACAAGTTGATTTTTTTTTCTTTTTTTTTCTGTTTATTGATCGTTTATCCAACTATTGTGCGTGTTGTCAAAACCTAACCATTTAACAAGTAGTCGATTGCCACGTCTCTTGAAAACTTTTTCAATCAAATAAACATCTGGATATTTGACACTTGATAATTTTTGTTCATAGAATCCTCCAGCTATAGGCTCATCTCGATGATCTTTCAGATGATACATCACAGGAGTGGTTTTCCTTACTTTGAATATCGTAAAAATCTCAGTCGTCCAGTTTGGTGTATAACCTTTCTCAAAGACATTCTTGAATTTGCTAATCCGTACTTTGTCGCCGATTCTGAATTTTGGCAGCATTTTTTTCGCTCTATTCACCGCTTTATCATAAATATCGTGGAATATTTGTTTTTCATTTGCAGCATTGACGTCCTTCGGTTTTAATTTGATAGTACGATGTATCGTGTTATTGTATTCAGCTAACAAAGTGTCGAGAAGGTCAACCCACTTGTAATTGCCACGAAGACTAAATTTAATCCACATTTTGTTCTTTAATGTACGATTAAAACGTTCACAAATAGATGCTTTTAAATTACTATACGTCGAATACATGTGAATATTGAAATTTCTCATCATAGATTTAAAGTCTGCATTGTAAAATTCTTTTCCCTGATCTACATGTAAATTTTTCGGGATGCGTCCTTTAGCAAGTATGGATTTCATTGCAATTGTTGTATGTTTGCCAGATTTGCTTTTAATGGGTACGGCCCAGGCAAACTTTGAAAATGTATCGATGACGGTGAGTAGAAACTTGTAGTTGAAGTTTTGTCGCGCATATGATGACATATCTACAAGGTCAGCTTGCCAGGTCTCATCCAAACCATAGATATCAACACGTCGACGTGGGTAATTCCTTCGAGCTGGTTTATGTGGCTCATGAACTAGAACCTCCTTTGTTTTCTGGTCCATCATCATTCTCCAAAGCGTTTAGTCGTTCTTCCAAAAGGCCAATTATTTTGGAATTTCGCACAATCAGTTCTTGCACCGCTTTAAAATCTATTTGAATCTGTTTAAACTGCTCGTTCACGCGTGATTCTAGACTGACGATCATTAATTCATCATTTTCACTCCTATTTCTTTCAAATGCTCTCAGTCTCTCATCCTGATGAACAATGAGCTGAGAATTACGAGACGAGAGATCTTCAAGTACTTCATCAATATCAATTTTATGTTTCATATGAGTCTCGAGATTTTTTTCAAGAGCCTGAATCATTATAGCATTATTATCGATATCATTGCGCAGGGATGACGTAACATTGTATACAAGACGAACTCCTTGTTCTATAGCACTTTGCATAACTTTTACAGATGCTGCATCGTTTTTTTCAACTGGATCAGCGATATTGCACAATCGTTTATTGTTCATGCCATATTGACCATCGAGCGTCAATTTAAATCATTGACCGGGAGGACCACGATTCCCAGAAATACTACTTCTAATTGCACTTCTTCTCGCCAACTGTCGTCCAAACACGTCAACACTCATCTTGCAAATGTACAAAGTCACTGTGATGATGATGTTGATAAATGATTTCAGACGTGATCCAACCACCACAACCGCCATATTTCAAATGCATGAAATTGTTTCGATGATGGTGTTAATAAATGATTTCAGCTTCACGTAATTCCTCAATAATTGCGATAATTTCATTCGAATGTGAGAGATTTCCAGCGGACTGTGATGCTATAAGTAGGCGTAAACGATCCTCCAGTTCATTAGGATCATCCCGATAAACGTAATCAAATCTCATATTTTTCTCAGCAGTCTTGTACATGCCTTGACCATTATGAAAAGAGTCCATCTTTGCAATATAGGTCTTGTATTTGAAGCTAGTATCTTTTCGTATCGCGCCACTTGCTTCATAATATTTTTTATGTGCATTCGTCGAGATCACGATATTCCCATAATATTTCAAGTCGTCTTTCGTAAGGGTATCAGCATCGGGCTTCTTTTTAAATAATAGCTCTACCAAACCAATGGTTTTCGGGTATTTTATTGTCCTTTACACAAATCTCATGAGTATTAAACACTATAGGAGAATCACCAATCATTATTTTCTTACTTGCAAGCTGACGTACACCATATGAAACATCCAAACCTGCTTTTCTGTTTGTTTGCAACAATACGAGATATTCATTTATTAAATCATCTACATTGCTATCCATATCATTTTCAGTATTATAATCATTATGATGAATTGATTTTTCACCAATATCATTGTTATCATCATCATCAAAATTATCATGGTCATCGACAGCATCTTCATACTGTGACGTCCGTCGAAACTCCGTAGTTCTTTTTTTTCTCTCTTCGAGAAATTCTTTAGATAACGTTACAAGAGCACACAGAACATCTAGACTCTAATAAACATTTTCTATATATAACTTCCCACGAGTCTTAAAAATAAACACACGTGTTCAAAAAAATACCAACGGACCGAAAGGGGAAACGCATGGGGGGTAGAAAATGCATTCCCACGAAAGGGAGTGATATGCCGCAACCTTTCGAGAACCGCTTATCTCGCGACTAGTAGACGCCATAAGTAGATAGAGAACATGAAGATTTTTAAGTACCAAAATTCCAAGAAAAACAAAATCTTAAATATTTCCACGATCATAAAACTTTATGCAGCTGCTCTTAAAACAAACGTAACACTTTTCAAATACTCTCAACATTGAAATATTTTTCTTTTAACAGTAAAACATTTTAAACAGACAAATGAAATCTCAATGTTAAAATAAATAAATTAATCATTGATAAATAATAATGAGGAAACAAAATAACAATGAAAATAATAGATAATTCATTTGGAATAATTATAACAATTGAAACGGACGACACGAAAAGAAAGGATATGTAACGCTATTAAATAAGTTGTCATTAAGAGACATGACGTAAATCACAAAGCAAATGCTAATATGTTTAAAATAACAATATGCGATTTAACAAACATTGAATAACATTATAAATAAAATATTGTATTCGATAATACGCATAAGACGTAAGTTGTGGAGGGAAGATGGGCCTTCCCAAAGCAACATCTTTGTCGTCAGGGAGAGGCGAAACCCACCTACGTGACAAAAATAGGATAACCTATGTGGAGGGGAGTGTGCGCTCCCGAAGCATTAGGCCCTTTAGTTTAAGAAAAGGGAAAATCAAGATGAAAATGGACCATCATTGGTTGAACCCTTCTACGACTTAAAATTTCGGAACGCCTATAAACCGAAATGATAAAAAGACGCGCAGAAGGAAAATCAAGTCAGAGTGGCAGAAGAGCCAGCAAGAGAGTAAGAGAAGTCAGTTAAGTGCAGAAGAATCAGAGTCAAAAGGAAAGTACCGAGTCCAAGTAATAAAGAAGAGACCGAAAATAAATAAATTCAAAGAAATAAGAAAAGATTAAAGTAATAGAAAAATTGAAATTAATACAGAAAATATTCAAAGTTTAAAGTTGAAACTGAAAAGTATTAAGTCAAAGAAGAATTAAGAGTTATTGAAATTATTTCGAGGAACTGTGAGGTCAACGAAGATTTACACCCTTTCGACTGACCGATTTCGTTCTGCCGTCTTCATCGTTATCGAACTGTAAGTCCATTATTTGTTTTATTTGTATATCTTTAATTTGTTTTCTAAAATACAGACCCTTTGAGTCAGATAAAATCCAACACGACGTTTCCACATTTATTTGCACTCCTCAATTAAAGACTCCCATCCAGTCTATTGGCCGAGAGGCTAGGGCAAAAAGGGAACGACCATTTTTTTTTCAAGGTTTCTTAACATTAAGTGCGTCTTGACGTCACATTTCATTGTGAACTCGTCAGACCGACGTCACATTTTCATTGGGGGCTCGTCCGACCACTGCTCGTCCGATCGTCCGACCGCGGCTCGTCCGACCGCTGCTCGTCCGATCGCTACTACCATTTTATTGGAAGCTCGACTTGCGGAAAACGGGTCTTTCATTGACGAATACGCTTATAACTGTTGGAAATGATAATAAATGTCGGATAAAGGAAAACTGTCTAAAGACGAAGAACCACAGTACTCACTGCGTAGTTCTGGTAAAGCAACAAATTCAGAAGGGTTACCTCCAACTATCAGGAAAAGAACTTATAAATTCACTGGTCAATCGATAGATCAAACGATAGATTCAGGACTAGGAGATTTTACACGTAACGTTGAAACATTAACATCTGACGAAAGTTCAGGGGACGAAAATAGAGACAATACTTTAGTGAAGGAATTAAACGCGGCAGAAGAAACTGAAAATAATATAGAAAGAACAATAAATTCAACAAAGATGCCTACTCACGAATTAAGCCAAAATCAATCAATTTCATTAAAAGATGCACTCGTTTGTGTACCAAATTTTGAGGGAATCGCCGAAGATTTAATAGATTTCATAAATAGTTGCACAGAAGCAAAAGACATGTTACCAGCTGCTGCAGAATCAAATATAACAAAATTAATTTTTGGTAGTCGCTTATCTCAAAAAGTAAAAGATGCATTAAATAAAACGACATATTCAACAATTAAAGAATTAATAAAAGATTTAAAAAAGGTTTATGTTCCAACAAAAACAACTTTTCAATTGCAAGGAGAATTAGGACGAATGTTTCAGAAAGATAATGAATCAGTTGTAGACTTTGTTAATAGGTTACGGAAAAAAGCAAGAGAAATAGTGGAAAGTCACATTGCTAGTAAAACAGGATTAACAGACCAACAAATACAAATATTTAAAGACGAAATTGACACATCGGTAGCACAATGTTTTTCTCAGGGTTTAAAAAATGATATAGATCAACGTATGCCAGAATGCGATACGGTAACAGAAGCATTAAATAAAGCAATAGAAATTGAACGAAAATTAAATGCGCGAAAAGATTTACGCAGAGATCCGAATAAAGAAAATTCAAGTGAGGAACAGAAACAGGACAATAAAATGAATAGGCCAGTAAAATTTTTCAATTCAGAAAGAAACGATATAAAGAAAAATCAAATAAATAATGCTCAAAATAAAACATACATTCAACCTAGTAGAAATAACAATTCTAATGTTCAGTCAAACTCAGAGATAGTATGTTTCTGTTGTAAAAAATCAGGACATTTTGCAAAACAATGTAATGAATACGATAAAATTTCGAAAGAAAACTGTCAATTATGCAACAAACCAGGTCATACAGCAAAAAATTGCTATAGTCAAACGCGAAATCAATATAAAATCACAGATATGAATTGTCAATTATGCGGAAGACACGGGCACTCTGCTAAAACGTGTCGAACAAATAATAAAGGATATTCGAATCAAAATATTGTAAGTAATACACAGAAATATTGCACTTTTTGTAAAAAAGCGGGACATGAAGACACTCAGTGTTATAGATTAAAAGCGCTAAAATACGATCAGGGAAACTCGAACAAGTCTCACTCAGCGGGCGCGAGGAAAGACAATACTCAAAGTCGCCTTGTAAACACAATTCAGGAGCAGGAGTCAAACAACGACTCCCAGTATACGAAATAGATGTTAATTTTGATGAATTACCATATACAGTAGTAGGAAAAACTGATAAAAATGAAGATGTAGTAATGATGCTTGATTCAGGTGCTTCGCCCAACTTAATTAAGTTAAAATATGTGAACAAGAATACAAAAATAAATTCAGATGAAATAATTAAACTGCATGGAATAGCACATATCCCAGTAAAAACGTTAGGCAGTGTAAAAGTAAAATTATTCGGTAAAAAGACTGTGTGTCATATTATAAAAGATGAGATAACAATTCCACACGCAGGTCTCGTTGGATCTCGATTCATCGCAACTCATGGGGCAAAAATTGATTATAAAAACAGAGTATTTAAAATTGGTAATGAAAAATACCCATTTAAACAATTAAACAAAATTGAAAATGGCATAATGTGCATTCCTCCACGAAGCGAAACGACATTTTTTGCCTATGTTAAAAATCCAGAAATTTCGGAGGGATATATCCGGAAATTAAAGATTTGTAAAGGCGTAAACTTTAAAAAAGTAAAAAATGTACGCTAAGTAATTAAAATAGTAGCTTTCCTTAAAAAGTATTTTTTTTTAAATAGTATTTAAAAAAAACAAAAAAACAAAAAAACAATAAAAATATTTAATAAAGTACAAAAACAAAAAAACAAAAAAACAATAAAACTATTTAACAAAGTACAAAAACAAAAAAACAAAAAAACAATAAAAATATTTAACAAAGTACAAAAAAAAAGAAATCACCGAAACCAGCCAACTATCAACAAAAAACTAGCTTCAATGGATGCGTGGTTAACCCGGGGATTGAGCGTTAACACCAGTTAACCTTATTGTGCGTGAAAATATTAATAGAAAACAAAAACTTATCGAGCAACAACATAAAATTTGGAAATCACGAAAACAGAAGGTCAGGAAAGATAGCCGATTATCAGACAACAAACAGTAAAACAAACGATCAGACAATAAACAATAAAACAAACTATCAGACAACAAACAGTAAAACAAACGATCAGACAACAAACAATAAAACAAACTATCAGACAACAAACAGTAAAACAAACTATCAGACAACAAACAGTAAAACAAACTATCAGACAACAACAAATAGCCAAAGAAACTGTCAGCCAACACCATAAAACTTAGAAATCAGAAATCAGGAAAGTTAAACAATTATCAAACAACAAACATTAAAACAAACTATCAGACAACAACAAATAGCCAAAAAACTATCAGACAACAACAAATAGCAAAAAAACTATCAGACAACAACAAATAGCCAACAAAACTATCAGACAACAACAAATAGCCAAAAAAAATATCAGCCAACAACATAAAACTTGGCGTGCATGGTTAAAAAAAAAAAGATCGGGAAGACGAAAGGAAATTTAGTAATACGCCTCGCGGTGTTGAAAATTTGACAGCTCGTTGGGGTCCAGGAAAGAAGTAGATATTTTATAAAAATAGTTTGAATAAATTTGAAACATTTTTTTTAGTTCAATTTTAAACTCCGAGTGTGTTCGATCATTGCATCAAATATTTGGTGTCCAAGTGACAAGATTTTGAAAATAGTCTAGACATTTGACAACATTTGAGTTCGTTGGATCACTCAGTTCAATTTTTCTTTCGTACTACTTTAATTTCAGTTCTACTTCTTCCATGTATTATCAGGAGTCAATAAGCTCAACATTGCTGCCGAAAGATCTTTTTGTCGCTTATGAAACTTGTTTTCTTGATGCGATTGCCACCCTTGACAATATTGAATCGGAGCAGAAAACTTACAATTTCTCTGACGCAGTTGACTGTGTTTTGAATAATATCATTTTCTAATTGCAACCGTTGAGTACGTTGAAGGCCACTGAGTTCAATTTTTTATTTTAAGTTGATATTGAGGAAACGATAAGATTATTCAAATTAACAAATCGTCGGCCGTGACCCCTGACTTCTCAAGCAAACTATGATTACAATTCACACACTGTTTCTCTTGTTTTTCAATGAAACTATCATCTATTATTTGGACATGCAATAAATGTATTTGGCCGTAGAAAGTTCCGAAGAAAGCCGTTGGAAGGTGTGGATGTATTCGTGTAATCGTAGAAATAGACACAATATCTTATCGAAATTCGACGTTCCGTACTTACGTAGTATTAACTGTACGTACGTAGTATTAACTATGCATACAGTACGTAGTATTAACTATGTGCACCGTACGCAGTATTAACTATGCGTACCGTACGTAGTATTAATTATACATACAGTGCGTAGTATTAACTATGCATACATCGCGTAGTATTAACTATGCGAAACATACATAGCAGTCAACTTCAAATGAAGTTTCTTTTTCTTCGCCGATCTTTTTTTTTTAACCATGCACGCCAAGTTTTATGTTGTTGGCTGATATTTTTTTTGGCTATTTGTTGTTGTCTGATAGTTTTGTTGGCTATTTGTTGTTGTCTGATAGTTCTTTTGCTATTTGTTGTTGTCTGATAGTTTTTTGGCTATTTGTTGTTGTCTGATAGTTTGTTTTAATGTTTGTTGTTTGATAATTGTTTAACTTTCCTGATTTCTGATTTCTAAGTTTTATGTTGTTGGCTGACAGTTTCTTTGGCTATTTGTTGTTGTCTGATAGTTTGTTTTACTGTTTGTTGTCTGATAGTTTGTTTTATTGTTTGTTGTCTGATCGTTTGTTTTACTGTTTGTTGTCTGATAATTGGCTATCTTTCCTGACCTTCTGTTTTCGTGATTTCCAAATTGTATGTTGTTGCTCGATAAGTTTTTGTTTTCTATTAATATTTTCACGCACAATAAGGTTAACTGGTGTTAACGCTCAATCCCCGGGTTAACCACGCATCCATTGAAGCTAGTTTTTTGTTGATAGTTGGCTGGTTTCGGTGATTTCTTTTTTTTTTGTACTTTGTTAAATATTTTTATTGTTTTTTTGTTTTTTTGTTTTTGTACTTTGTTAAATATTTTTATTGTTTTTTTGTTTTTTTGTTTTTGTACTTTGTTACATATTTTTATTGTTTTTTTGTTTTTTTGTTTTTGTACTTTATTAAATATTTTTATTGTTTTTTTGTTTTTTTTTTTAATACTATTTCAAAAAAAAATACTTTTTAAGGAAAGCTACTATTTTAATTACTTGGCGTACATTTTTTACTTTTTAAAAGTTTTAAATGTGGATTTCACGACTGTTTGTACAAAATCACCGAGTTTAACGATATGCGATGACGTTATTATAAAAACAAAATTATTATGAATCGATGAATAGTGAAATCATGAATCATGATGGATCGATGAATAGTCTTCATAATGACAATGCCAACAATTGAACTGCCATGTCTCTGGACATTTAACGTCGTATGTCTATGAAAAGAAATGTAAGAACAAATTATTTGGGAACTATTCAAAAATTATATATCTTTCTGTGAAATGAACTGAATGAATTATTTTTATTTAAAATACCCCTTTTCCGCACCACCACAGGGGTAGGGTGTTAGGCGCGTTTTTTTTTTAACGTGGTATCCCCGGTAGGCCTAATCCACGTGTTCCCGACTCAGCGGTAGTAAAACAAAAATGACTCGAGTTCTATTTCACAGAAATTTTTATGATCAGATCACATTTTTATTCTTTACTTAGTACAACATAAAATATAACACTCATCATTTTATCATCAACTTCAAAAAAAAAATCATAACGTAACAAATTCATAACGTAAAACATAAAGGATATACATAATAATACATAATAGGGGAGGTACTTTTAATGTTTTACACCAAACGATTTACTAGTTATTAAAACTAAAAATACTTCTATTTTAAAAACGGACTGTACTTTCAAAAATAACGCCGGCCATCGAACCCGTATTGATATTAATTTTTCTGAAGAATCATTAGTTTTCATAAAAACATGTTCACTAATCCCAAATTCAATTTGAGGTAGAGATAACAATAGTAATAAATCAGCAACGGTATTGGAAATGGACACAAATTTTCTGAAGTATCCTCCAACTATGTTTCCATCGCTAGAAATACGCATTTGTTTCGTAACCACATGAAATGAAATCATCTTAACCGATATAACGTCCTTAAAAAAATATGTCTATGAATTTTATTGTGCTTCTTAGCTCAAACAATCCAATATGGTTCTTGAGATTTTGAAGTGATGATGTCGCCTTGTAGTAACAGTGAAAACGACCAAACGCTGTCTTCTTCTGAATAAAGGTGTTTTCAACTCCAAAAAGTGTTCCTCTATTGAAGATCAAGATCGATTATGATCCAGATTGTATTACAGTCTATGATCCAGATTGTATTACAGATCACTTTTGAAGACGTCGAAATGATCTTCTATATTAACCAGACGTTCGTGAACAACATCCAGATGAATCAGTGTCTCCACATTTCTAGTTATAAGTTGCGATATATAGATAGTCTTCTTTGCAACCGTTGATTGATTGATTGATTGATCATTGATTTCAAGCGAGATCTCATGTTCTTCTTTCTTCAAGAAATTTCATATTCTCTTGAGCATATATTGAATACTTTTCCGTATACCACGTTATTGTCTCGCAATACGATAGAACATAATTAAAAATTATAAGTAAGTGCAAAAACTAATAAATTAGTTATTGAAAACATTAGTCAATTTTATTCTAAGAATAACGGGTTCAATGGGTCCGACTTACATTCTACTCTGAGAAAAAACATTAAAAAAAAAATGAAACAACGTATTGAAAAAACAAAAAATTCTCTCCCTGTCTTAATTAACAGACCATTCTTAACGAAAGAAAATCCTAAACGCAAAATAAAAATAACAAAATTGACAACGTGAGAACAATCAAGTTAACTCAAAGAAATATGTCATGAATTACACAGAAAAGTATTTCAGAAAAGTACGAAGGAAATGCGCCTCCAACAATAAATCTAAACAACCATCTTAATTGTATCACGACAAATGCATGATATAAAGACAACTACAATCAGTTTCAAAGTAACATCACTCTTACTGCGCAGTAAATTTCGTGTAATTATGGCACATTTATTACCGTTATAGAATAATAATTGCATTTCTGTAATAATGATGGTGCTGCAATTTGCATCGTTAAAACCAAACGAAAGTACGTTATTTTGTACAATTGTTATTTTGAAGTTTTTATAAAACTCTTGTTTTTCGATTTTTGGAAACTGTTTCTCTTCTGAATTTTGAAAAATATCCGCAGAGATATAGCGCAGATCTGACAATATATTTCGATAGTAATTTCGTTGGTTCCAACGATGCAAACTTTAACGTCAAAATAACGACAACCATACATGCGAATAACTGAGGAAGCAATACCATTGGTATTTCGTCACTGTTACACCATTTTGTATCTGAATTTGTGATACCGCAACTTTCTGTAGTGATGTTTGAAAACAATCAGCACTGTAAATTTCTAAGTCAACCTGCAGTGTCTCGAATAACAAGATAAACAGTCAAATGATTCTCAAAAATAACAAAGAACGAACGTATATCGCAACCCAATCTAAAGATCACTGTCACTGCGCAGAAAATGTTTTGTAATAATGACATATTATAGAACAATTGCATTAACCTTATAGAACAACTGCATTTCTATAACGATTATGGCGGTGTTACAATCTGCATCGTTAAAACTCAACGAAAGTACGTTTTCGTGTACATTTTTCATGGTTTTCATAAAACTTATTTTTTTCAATTTTTAGATTCTGTTTGTCTTCTGAATTTTGAAAAATATACACAGAGATACAGCATAAATCTGAATTAATATATTTCTATAGTAATTTCGTTATGGTCCAATGATGCAAACTTCAGCGGCATTATCGATAACCATTCGTGCGAATAACTGCGGAAGCAATACCTTTCGTTTTTTTGTCACTGTTACACCATTTTGTATTTCAAATGCTGAAATTCGTGATACCGCAACTATATAATGATGTTAGAAAAGAATCAGCATTCCGAAATTACAAAGATGACCTAAAACTTATCTCGAATGACAAGATATATAGGAAAAAGGATTTTAAAAAATACCATCATTTACGCCTTCAGCAGCCGATCTACGTTCTTATCAAAATTGTATCACTAATAGATCATATTTATAACTGAATTAAAAAAAGCATTTATACATCTTTGCTATTCCGAGGCCAACTGCATTTAGCAAACTTCATATTATCTACACATAGCCAAACATTACCTTTACCTCGCAGCAAACTTCTATAATGGCCTTCATTCACATTTTCACCTTCATGAACAATTGCACTCATAACTTTATAACAATGATCATTTATACGAATAATTGCAACAGGAACGCCTTTGATATTAATTTTTCTCTTTACTATTAAAGCATTTTGTTTCTGAAAAACTAATACTTGTAGCACCAATACTTTTTGTAATGATGTTATGACTTTTTTTTCAATTGAAGAAAGTGATCGGCACTGTGGACACTCCCTATTCACTTTTTTCGATTTTCCCACGTTATAATCAATGATATCCTGCAAACTAAATGGCCTTTTACGAGAACCAGGTATATCTAGCAATAAAACATTATTTGAATGGAAATTGTCCATCTTTGTACCACAATTTAGGCATGTAATTGTAGAAGTAATTTCATGCCTAATAATATCCCGCACATCATCTACGCGGTCACAGAAGGAATCAATAAACGCACTTGGATCATGCTGCTTCCCATCAATAAACACTTTACTCACAAATTGTCTCACTTGGAATGTATCAACTTTACCACATTTAGACACATATGCTTCAAATGCTGATTTTATAACGGTTTCTGTTAAAGACGATGCGACTGCATCTCGAATATGAGAGCAATGTATCAAACACTGGATGCTAGCATTCGCAAAACAAGAAACGCCATCATCGTTTGGCAATCCTTGCACGTGAAAGGGTAGAGATTTTTCCGTTAGCGGTTCCGTTTCATTGTGATGATCAACAACATATGCTGGTAGAGCCCACATTCGATCAATTTTTTTTCTAACTGAACATTGCACAATTGTGTAAGGTAAAAGATCAGGTCGATATTTTTTTCGCAACCGATTATATTCAACAATGGCTTTCTCGCTAGCTTTAACAGAAGCTGGATCGTAATTGGCAAGGTGAAGTCCGGTCAATGCCGTAACACGTGATAATGCTACATAGATTTGACCAGAAATGAATATCGAATTACCCACATCGACTGGAGCATTTTTTAAACTTAAACCCTGACACTTGTGTATAGTCATTCCATAACTTAAGCAAATAGGAAATTGTTTTCGTACGACAAAGGCTCTGTCCATCACTTCAAATTTAACAGAACAACGTTCTAATATATATTCCTTTGTAGATAGCAATGTAATTGTTATAGTATCAACATCATTTGTACGAATATTGCGATTTACAGAAACAATTTTCCCAATCGTTCCATTGACAAGACCCAAAGTAACATCGATATTTCTCCGAATCATTACTTGAGCACCAATTTTAACGATTATTTCTTTACCTAATCCTGCACTTCTCGAAGTATTCTCTTCATCAGAACATAACACTTTGGAAACTTTTTTTCTTAAACGACTATCACAGTCTATAGTGTCTTGTGCAATAAGGTATATTTCCTCCGAAGGAATACGCGCCAACATTGCTGTATTCAAAATGTCGCATTGATTACATGTGGCAAATAAACAAACGGTATCTGGTGGTAAATTGTGCAAACAGTCACACAGTTCTGATAATCGACCGTTAACACTGGTCTCATTAAACAATATCTGTCGCGACTGCAAATCTTTAGTATCAGATTCTGTAACTACTCCAATTCGAATCCGAGATAACAAATCTCTATACAAAAGATCACCCTTTTGACGCATGTTAATCGTAAGCTCGTCATAAGAAAATAGATCATGCCACAGATGAACAGTGCCCATTCCTCCAATAAACTTTTCAATATGATTCTTGGATAAATTCATAAATGCTGGTGATTCATGTACGGGTGGAAGTTGCATCAAATCCCCAAAAAGAAGCACATGTTTTTTTCCAAACCAGCCATCCTCCATCTCCGATGTATTAAATATTTCAGTCAATCGCAAATGAATGTACATGAAAGTAATATTAGATATCATCGAAACTTCATGAATAATAATCAAAGTAACATTCTTCAATTCAGCTCGTAACCGTTTAAGAACAGCATCTGACAATGATCTATATTTGGGAGTCTGCCCATGTTCTACAGGCAACTGGAATAAGCGATGTATCGTTAAGCCATCAATATTGAACGCGGCAATTCCCGTTGGGGCTGTTACCGCTGTATCTTTCTGGAAGATATTTTTAACTGAAACGCAAACGGTTTTTATAAGAAAACTTCTTCCGGTTCCTCCTTCTCCGCTGATGTAAAGTCTAATAATTTTATCATCATCATCAAATGCCAAAGTATCCATTACTTTATCGTAAATACGTTTTTGATCCAAATTCAAATCTTTTATCATTTGTGAAAGATTTTGATCTGCGAATTTCTCTACACAATCTTTAAAATCTTTAACAGCTTCTTCGATTTCAATTGGAACACATTCCAACGCATCATTATTATCGACATTAGTTTCTAAATTATCTAAAGTTCCTACCAACAACTCATCGACCTTGTCATTCACGCAACGCATAGCTTTTTGAATTTCAATCAATTGCTCATGATAACGCAATCCATCGGCAAGTTCGAGTTGCACCGCAGCGAAAGCTTGTTCATACGTATCATAATCGTTCTTCAAATCGTTGCATTCCCGCCAAGGTTTAAATAAAAAAAGCAAGGAATAATAATATCGTTCTGGTTCAATTTCAACATTATACACATAGTGATTAATAAGACAACCACGGGAACGCTTTTTCAAATACGTTGATTTGTCTATTCTGTATATCTCACCCAACGTTTTCGGTTTTATTTTTACTATATCGTACCACTTTCCAAAATCGTACAAATTGATGGTTTCTAATTTGGAAGGCCTATTCGGATAATACGTATCAATTATCGATGGGTAGAATAAATCCGTTGATTCGGAATCAAGTTGCTGAATAGCTTTCCGGGTTTTAAGCTTTCTACTTCGAATAATATTGACGTCCAACCATTTAAAAGTAGTCTGAGGATCAGTTCCATATAGTGGAATACCGAGAACACTGTCTCCCGCTTCCATAGCTCCACATTCACGATTACTAAGCATTCGCATTGCCCAATTCCAAAGATTGCTAACAAGCGATTTAGACGAATTAATGATATCAATTACAGAACCAACACAACTCTTTTCTGGTTTAACAATATATTTTGTGGTATAATGCGTCAGAATTGAAGAACATTCACCGACGAATTGAATATCCATATTACCTTGCCAAACACAAAGTATAGCTGGATTGTAATCATTAATATGAGTTTCAGCCGAGCTACGAGGTAGATCATACAATCTGCTGTGTGTTCGCAAATTTTTTTTCCCAGCGATAGAAATAGCAACATCACGAATTTTTATAGTTTCGGTCACTGGACGAGGATAGCCAAATTTACAACGGCGAATGAAACCAGTTTTCGTTTTTTTATTCCGCAAACAATAAGTATTGTGTTTGTGATTTTGATGAGATTTTACTCGTTGATACAATTGTGGTGAAACATTCTTATCAGGTAACCTACAAGTAACATACTTAAGTATGAAAGAAGCAATCTCTTCTGATGAAGATGTTCCAATTATTGGAGCATTTTCAACCCAAATCAAAAGATGAAAATGTTGAGATCCTCTGCTCTGATATTCCCTGCGCCAAAAATAATGTACGACCTTACCAATCGGATTATCCGATGATGAAATAAAGTCTAAAATCGCTTTAAATTTTATGTCAATGAATCTTGATGTACTCACTGGATCAGAAACGAGTTGCATCGGATTAACTTTTGCCGTCGGAGAAATACCGCGTAAGTCACGAAGATATTCTATTAAGTCATCCCATAACCATTCTGCAGGACTAACGGTTAAAAACCATGTAGCTGGACCATAGTTACGAGCCATACACTTCAAATTATTTCTAGGAATTCTCCAGAATTGATCCGTATTACGCAATCGAGAAAAGATTGTATTTAAATTGGACTCAAGCTGTCCTTTCGACATTTCGTGAAGGTAATTTCCTGCCGTATATCTAACACGAGGATTTATTATATTCATTTTGTGAAATATGCCTGCATTCATTTGACGAATATTGTTGTTCTGTAATGCATAAAATAAATATTGAATATCCAACCGAAATTGTGAATGTTTAGACATAAATCGAGATTTTAAAAATTCAAAATCTGATAGCGGTACCTCCCTCTCTTCATTTTGTCCATTTTCTGCATATGGAAACAAATCAGGAAAGCATTTAAGATCTAAATGCTCAAGGCGTTTATCAAGTGGGACATCGTGAACTTTTAACATCTGATATAAATCCGTTGCGGAAATGTTAAGTTTTCGTTGGTGCATAGGATAAATTGTAAACTTTTCATAATAAACATCAGACTGAGACATCTGTGTGAGAAACGCTACTTCTTTTTTTTCGCTCAATTCGTTTACAACCTCAATATTCTTATTGCCAACTACAGATTTCAAATTTTCAGTATTTACAATTGCACCCAAACGTTGACTTTCGGAGAATTCAGTATCATTCAAATTCTTTGTTAATAACTCGGCAGGTAACTTTGGCAACTCAATCCCTAAATATAATGGATTATTGGATTGTAACCATTTTAAAACATCCCATATTTTTTCGACATTCACCAATCTTTCCCATACTATTTTAGACTTGGTAGGAATACCACGAACTATATAATATATAGTTCATGATTGGAGTTAATTGGTTCTCTCGAAGGACACATTTTTTTCAATGTCTCATCCATTGGCAATGGTAAAACAAAATTTGTGCCTACACATTTAGAGACAAGATTTTTGTTAGGCAATGCTTTATTCATAACCGTCCCTAATTTTTTGATAACTTGAAAACATTTAGCCCGTTGGATCAAGAGACTCGGCAGAGTCTCGGGACAAGTACGTGTCCCGAGGCTCGCCGAGTATCTTTTCCCGAACAAACTACGTTCACGCGCATTGCCGACCTTTTCCCATTAATTTTAGATCGATCTAAAGAATGAAATTAACTTTTGATCACGGTTTCATTAGGTAATGTGATAACGATCTGTCGATTGGTGTCGATAAAATTGCGCCCAGACGTCGGATTTTCGTGTTTCATTAATTTCATGATTCCAATGCGTGCCTTAGTTTTGACGCTGTAGCGTCTGCTTGAGATGTCACGCATGCCGGATTTTCATGAGCGCGACTAGTTTTCGGTCACGCAGGGCGAGTTTCCACCGCGTTTACATGCTGTATAATGGAATGAACGAGAGTATCTTCATATCATATCTCGAGTATCTCGACGTATCTTTTTCCCGCAAACTGAGTTTACGCTACGCGTTTTCTAACCTCTTCGAACAAAGTTATAAAATGTGGATTAGAAAAAAACGTCAGCTCTTATGAATTTCAAACAGTGAAAAGTCCTTTCCAGTAAGATGAAAATATTTTCGTAAATAAAATCTGATGAAATAACCATCGACGTGAGATTTGGATGAAACAAAAATAAATGCATACAAAGATGGCCAACTTCACATAGATCGCTAATGGTGCATTAAAAAACAGTGTGGTTTCAATTTACCGGTATCATACATAACCTCATCTGTTAATTTAACGTAGAAAAAAAATTAATAGAAACGAATACATAAAAAAAAAAAATTCACAGTAACAAGATCGACAAAGGTAAGAAGAACAATTAAGGGAACCGTATGGTCTAGAGCACGAAAATTTCACCTATTTTCACGATTTTTTTTTTGCCATAAAAAATTAAAAAATCGATGTTTTAACTTTTCGGGTTTATTACTACCTTTATTAAGTATACAAAAAATTTTTTTTTTAATTTTAAAAACAGTGTTTATTATCATATAATTGGCATTGAAGACGACCCTCTCGAAAAATCCGACCCGGACGGTGAAGATCGATCCGAGACTTCTACTCATCTGAAACACAAAATTCAAGAAGATTCTTAATCAGAAAGAGTGCAGTTATGGTCGGGGCTGGAACAAATCGAAAAAATTAAAAATTGACAAAATGGCGCGCTTTTGAAAAAAAAAATCGTAAAATCGGGTTTTTTTCACTAGTTTTTTAGTATAAACAATAAGAAATTATTTAAATAAAATTATGATTGCAGCCCCGACGATAGCCATACATGTTGTGAACAACATATCCAAATTTCAAGTGATTCGGTTGAATAGTTTTTTTGTTTTCACCTGCGCGGTGCCGAAAAAAGTCGTTTCGAGATAAATGAGTTTAAAGTTTGAGGTACAGATATTTTCAAAAATTGAGCAAATTTTGAATACTTACAGTTAATCCGCGATTCCGGCACCATATAGGATTCCTTCGGAACGTTCATAATTCAAGATTTCCTCACTCCTTTCATTTCTTCGAGCTGTCCGAGCCTCTTTGGAGTTGTCCGTGCTCCTACGGTTGGCGCTCGATACTCGCAGCTCGTCTCGGTTTTGCGCTAGTTGCTCCGCTTGTGGCCCGATTGTTATGCCCATGGTCTCCATTATTTTCAATAGGGATGCGAATCCTTCATTGAATATGCAAGCGGAAATGTGAGTGGCAATATCAATGATTTTTTTTCCGGCAAACAGATGTTTCGGCGCAAGGTGCCACACGCAAGCATTGAAACTTTCGTTATTGTTCTGCGTATTACTGCCAATACACCTTTCCAATAAAGTCTCTGCTGTCAATTCTTCATAAATTGGTTTTAATATCTCTTGTGCTTCATCGCACAGAGCAGGTGGGTGCTCGTAGGTGTCTAAAGTACCTGCAGCCTCACTTTGACGCCACTTGCACCACGATTCGGAACCTGGAGGACAGTACGAGTGTTGCGGATTTTCATCTGTTGAAATTTTGTGATAATATGCTGCCCATATTTCACTTCTCATCCCTTCAGTCGAATCTGAATTACGTCTAATTGCTAGACCGTAATAAGTTGACAGCTCTTGCAATAATTTATTCGTCAATTGTTGACGCTTCGGTGTTTTATTTATCGATTTCCGCTGTGTCTTTTTTCCCTCTTCTTTTTCTGTCAATTTCTTTGTTGCTTTCTTTATTTGTGCATGTTTTTTTTTCGCATCAACAGCACGTTTGTACAAACGTTTTTTAACATGCAAAACACATTCTTTTTTGCAAACTAAAAAATCATCCCCGTAAGGCTTTGTGTCCAATAAGGCTTTGAACGTTTTCGTGTCGCCGTCTCCGATATAGTTCGCGTATTTTACGTTGTACAACTCTTCCGATCTCTTGAACATTTCCACGATGCCGTCTACCTCCATTTTGCCAGCACTTCCGGTATGATTTGCGTCACAGTGATCTTCATGCTCTCGATACCACGCTTCATATTCAATCGTATCCTCTTGGCCTTTCCATTGAGAGCAGGCTTGACATATACTGCATTTGACGACAACATCTAAAATTTTATTACTGTATTTCCCTATTAACGAGGCAATACCGAGAAGCGATGAGAATCCACGTTTCGCCCACGATCCATCACCAGACACAGAAAGTTCATCCGCGGGACGCCCAGCTTTTACATTCAACTCGACTTCTTCTTTCAATGCTCTTTGGAAAACGATTTTCGCGACGGCTTCAGCTGCAATTTTTATATTGTCCACGATGCCGTAATATGTACTCTTACAAATTCCTTGTCCAAGATCCATGAGACCGCACAAATTTTTCAAGCCTTCAAATCCTACTCCAAGCATTCTCAGGGCGAGAACAAGTCGACGGTTGATTTCAAATGCCTTATCAATTAACGGCGAAGACAAAATAAAAGTTTCTTTACACTCACACTTCACAGAGAGTTTGAATCCTAGACCACGTTGTCCGTTTTTGCTAAAAGTGACCGCACCGTTACAATCTTTACACTTCAACAACTGTTGCAACGTTAAAAATATCATGCTGAATTCGATGATGCAATAATTGAAAGTAGGATTAACGTTTACTTCCAATTCCTCATTGCCTTTTAATTTTTTCGCAGACGTGCTCGTAAAATCAGTAGTATTTTCGATAGTGAATCGATTGCCCTTGAAATATCTTTTGCGACCTACAGAAGATGGTCGTCTAGAAGAGTTACGGCCTTGCTTTCTATCCATATTTTCTGATATTTTATTTCAAAATTTTCGATGTTGGTTCGTCAAAACGTAACGTTGTACTGATCAAGTCAGGGGAAAGCGAAATGACCGTTTCCCTCACAAATGTTCGACAATAGGTATATTTCGGGGAAGGGAAAAGTATATATAGGTATATAGTATGTACTATATACAGGTATATATTTTCGGAGAAGGATTGGGACAGCTGCTGTGCTCCGATTAGGTTACCGGTTAGCGCTAGACCCGTTAGGAGCGCGCGGACCGCTCTCTACCTGCGTTATGGGCTGTAGAAGCTGTAATATTGAGAATTTCTGCATGAAAATTTCACAGTATATCCTTGAGATACTATACTTTCGACATATCGAAAAAAAAAAATCGATTTTTTCAAATTTCTAGACCATACGGTTCCCTTAACGTAAAGCCGACTCGCCGTAGAGCCGCGAGAGTATCGCGCAACTTCGGTTGTC
Source organism: Heteropelma amictum (assembly GCA_959613375.1). Lineage (NCBI taxonomy): Eukaryota > Metazoa > Arthropoda > Insecta > Hymenoptera > Ichneumonidae > Heteropelma > Heteropelma amictum. Next base: position 1,704,392 of record OY390728.1, on the reverse strand, counting down.
AATCCCGCCACGAATGTCCCGGGATTAAGATGTCGTCGAGAAAATACAGGACCACCTGTTCGCGCAATGGTTCAAGCGCCCGATGCATTGCTTTGGAAAAGTAGAAGGGCGCATTCATGAGTCCGAACATGGCAGTCGTAAACTCCCCGGTCTCGTCGGGCGTGATAAACGCGGTTTTCGCGCGCGATTCCTCCGCGAGAGGAACTTGCAGATAACCCTGCATGAGATCGAGCGTAATGAAGAGCTCGAACTGACCGATCTGTTCCAGGTGCGCGTCTAAATCCGGTAGTGGGAAATGTACTTGCTCGGTCTGGGCGTTGTTCAGCTTACGATAGTCTATGACCAGGCGTGATTCTCCGTTCTTCTTCTTAATCAGGAACGCGGGGCTCGCGTACGCGGAATTCGTTTCGCGCACAATTCCCGCATCTTTCAACTCGCGCACCATTCGCCTCATCTCTTCGCGTTCCTTCAGACTCGCGCGGTAAGGTTTGCTTTGCACAGGAAAGCTACCCGTTTTTTCGCGTATCTCCATTTCGACGGAGTCAGTTCGGCCTAATTCAGCGACGCTTTTCGCAATGACGTCGCGGTATCCGTTGAGCGTGCCGATTAATTCTGTAATATCGCTATCATTCGCGTCTTCTCCGGTCGCGACATCTTCGCGCGTCACGGGTTCCTGCGAACCGAAGCATTCTCTCCGACGCACCGTTTCAAATTCGCAACACTCGATTTTCGTATTTTTCCCCACTTTTCTTGTCGTCGCGCTTGGGTTACTCAGCGGTATCTGGCGAGTCTCCCCACCGGTAATCACTTCCACAAACTGTATCGTCCGTGCTGGAATCTCCGTTGCCGTCGCGATGATCGGACGGGTCATGCTCGCCTCGTTATCGATCGTCGGGAACGGCACGGCCGCAAACGTCAACACTTCCCCCTGTCGTTGTAGATCTACGCCGGGCGCGTCGGTGAATGAGCGTCGGATAAACGTGTCGCACATTTGTCAATCGTCGGGTACGACATACAGAGGCACGTTTTCGACAGGGACGTTGTCAATTGTTATCGTCGCTTTTACCACGCCGGGTGAAAGGACGAGGTTATCGCCACCGCCATAACACTTTAGGGGTTCGTTTCGCCGCTCGAATTTCAAACCGTGCTGCAACACCAGCGACGCCTTAATCGTGCAGTCCGAGCTGCCGGTGTCTACGAATCCAGACAGCTCGATGTCGTCTACGCGAACGCGTTTCACGTACCGCGACGCTGTTTCTTTCCCTTGACGGGCGACGATATTAATTTTCGGGTCGGACGCCGCTTGTGCGGCCCGCATTCTATCTGGTGGAGGCGTCGTCACCGCACTTCGCGAGCAATGGCGCTGTGTGTGACCGACCTGATTACACCTGAGACACCGTAATTCGCGTCGAGGTTGGGTACAATTCCGCGATAAGTGTCCGTACGCATTGCAATTGTAACACCTCACTTCTCCGTGCTCATTACGTAACGGCGGTCGCGGGTCCGTGGAAGACGTTATTGACCGCCATGTCGACGTGGTGGCTGGCCTCGGGGCGCTCGACGTAACCAGCCCTCGCGCCGCGTTCGCAGTGTTCTCGCGCTGTCGACGTATACGCTGCGCGCGTTGACTCTCGAGTCGATCGTAATTCTGTATGTCGTTCAGGAGTTCGTCCTTTGAGGCGTGCTCGCGGGCTGCCATCGCGTTACACAATTCTCTCGACCAGAGACCGATTAGCACTTGTTCTTTTGTGTCGCGAAACGAAAGCGCCACGGCGCGACACATACGAATTTTCGCGTGGAAATAGGTCGTCAGACTCTCATCTTTTCCCTGGACGCGATTCACCATGCGCTGCCATTTCACCACGAAACTCTCGGACGTCACGAAGGTTCGGTAAAAGCTGTCACGAAAAGTTTCCCACTCGGGCATCTCCCGCTGGTTGCACTGGTACCAATCTCGGGCCCCTCGTTTCAAATGCGTGCGCGCGGTTTCTATTGCAAAGCTCGCAGGCCATCGATGTAAATTGGCTGTACTTTCGATGCCCTCGATCCATTCTTTCGCCGTTTGTCCTCCCGCTTCGCCATCGAAAAATCCGATCGTATGCGTCAGATCAGGCAAGATGCTGTAACTCGTCGCCGGTGCGGCGTTGGGAGCGCTATCCGCTCGAGGAGCTAAACGTTCTAGTAAATCATACAATAAAGCGTCGCGTCTCCGATTATCTTCGAGCAACGCTGCTAACACATCTCTCGCGGGCGCCTGGTTATCGATAGGTTCGGTCGCTCTCGCTGTGTGCTGTAAATCGGTGGGAAGCGATCGTGGTGCGGTCTCCCTTCCCTGCCCACGATCCCTGCTCCAATTCTCCCTGGCGTCCGGAGGTAGGGGTCGCGTGTCGCTCCACTGAGTCTCGGCCGGTGGGGGCCCATGACACGACCAACGTGGTATCGTATAAGCCGCATCGCTGGGGGGGGGGGGGGGGGCGCTCGTGAACGCTATCGGTACACTTCCCCTATCGTTACCAGCCGGTGTCGATCGGTGTGTTTTCGGGGTGGGAGGACGCGAAGGCTCCTTCGGTCTTGCTCCCAACGGTCGTGCGGGGTCCCCAGCGGTGCGCAAAATAAGATGCGCGTTCGAGACCTCGCCGCGAGCTGTAACTGCGCCATTCGCGGGACCCGTCCGCTCATCTGAAACGTCCATGTCTGAGTCGTCGGGTATGGCCTGTGCTAGATGCCGCTCCATGAATGCTTCGAACGCGGCGGCGTTTGCCAAGAATTTGTCGGCGGCGACATTCAATCCGTTCATCCGTTTTTGTTCCCGCACTCACTGTCTCTGACGAAACGTAACGTTCACGCGCACTCTCCACTGTCCTTCTCGCATACCCCGCGGGCCATCTTGGTTTTCCCACGGGCTTATTCGCGATTACGCGGCCATTTTGGCTTCCGGGCGTCCCTACGCGCGGTTTTTCTTTCGCGCGCGTTTCCACTTACGCTCAGTCTCTGTGGGTCGGGGTGACTTTCGAACCCTTTTGTCTTCTTCTATCCTCCAATTGTTCTGACTGTTCGAATCCCACTTCTGATTGCTAAAGACTGGGGATCGGGGAGAGCGAGACGCGTGCCTTCCCCAGCCTTTCAGTAATTCGGACGGTTTCGAATTCACGAGAAATAAATAAAATGCGCACAGACGGTAAAGGGTGTCCAAAATTACGTTTATTCTATCTCCGAACAGCACTCTCGGACTAAACTATTAATAATTCGTTCGCTCTCGCGTTTCTCGCTCGCGCTTTTCGCATCGGACTTTTCTCTCTCTCTCCGCACACCGCGGTTACTCCGAAAAATCACGCGTGCTTCTCTCTCGTCTCCGTCTTACGCACTGCTCTCCCTTGTCCCTCGCTTCGCGCGCGTTCCTTCTCGATCGAAGATAATCGGAGCGGGGAGGGGAAGGTGCGGGCACGTTCGCGTCTATCCGTAACAATATATATATATAAAAACTAAAAAAATAACTGCGCTGCAGCCCGATCGTGCGGCAATTCGCGCGCGTGAGCGTCAGATGCAATCCCTGATAGTGTTACTATATATATTATTGTATATATTAAAGAAATTTTCCTTCACAACAGAAGGAGCAAAGATTGCGCGATTGCGCTTCGAAAATTTGTGTGATTTCTCAAGAAGATGCAATTTCATGCAAGTAAATTCGGAGCAAAAAAGCCGGTATTAGAGATGAAGAAATTGGCATAAAAAGTTGTCAATTTGCGAACGAATGATCTATCGATAAATGATTATTTACGTACATTCATGTAGAACATGACGGAAATTAATTAAATTCGAAATAAAATCAATAAATTGATAAATGCACTGTAAAGTTTTCGACCTGGAATGTCATTACCATTTCTGATTGTAACATTACATTACTGACATTTAGTTTTGAAACAAACTGTATATTATTATGACGTTCGAGCACTTTTCGGACGTTTAAAAAAAAAGTAACGAGAGTGTCAACTAATTCTAAAAAATCTAAAAACTAAAAAATCTCAACTCAATGAAAATTCTTTGTTTGGTTTTTGTAACTCCAATACCGGAATATTTGCTATTCGAATAGAAAAAAGGTCAGTTGTTCAGTATGGAAATGCCGTTAAAATAACTTTATGAAAGATTAACAACATAGAAAAAATAGTTATTTTCTACAGAACTTTTTGAAGATTATATACGAAAACTTGTTGAAGAAGTCAAACATTTGTTTGCCAATTATTTTAGGAAGGCCCATATGTGCCTTGGTCCCCTGTTACGAATTACGAAAAATATATAAGATCATTGGGTTTTTTATCTTTTTACAGATCGCTGAGAAGGAGATGAAAAGAAGAAAAATTCACGAAAGAAGAAGAGGAGGAAGAAGAATTAAACTATTTATATATAAAAATACAATAAAAACTCCTTTAAAAAACTCATTTATAGAATTTGGCTTTTTATTTAAATAACATTTAGTCGGTAAAATGTAATTACATTTTCGATTAGGGGAAGAAAATGTAAGTGATTGAAATTCTTGGTCAGCTGGAAGCCGCCCATATTCCTGTATAATATCCGTGGCAAGTCTCTGACGTCAGGTCATTAAAATTTTTTTTTTTAATTGGCATCGAGGCGCTACCGCGTTTCTTGATAGAAAACTTTTCGAAAACGTTATTCAAGAAAAACTCAGCACAAAATGTATTGAGAATGTTTTTCTGATGAAAGATTTCTACAAATCTCTATATTGGCATGTCTAAATAAACAGAGCGAAGCGAAATCCAAAAAATATTCACTTTGTATCAGCTTGATGAAAACTTCCCTCAGCGACAGCCTTATAATCAATCGATGTAAAAAGTTTATCGAAAATTTTCCAGAAACATTATTCAAGCAAAACTCAGCACAATATTTATTGAGAATGTTTTTCTAATGAGAGATTTCTATAAATCTCTATTGGCATGTTTCGATAAATAGAGTGGAGCGAAATCCAAAAACTGTTCACTCTGTGTTAGTTCGGTGCAAACTTTGATCAGCGAGAGTCTTATAATTAATCGGTGTAAAAAATTTATCGAAAACTTTTCAAAAACATCATTCAATAAAAACCCAGCACAATATTTTTTAAGAATATTTTCTGATGAGAGATTTCTATAGATCTCTGTTGGCATGTCTAAATAAACAGAGTGAAGCGAAATCCAAAAAATGTTCACTTCGTATCAGCTTGATGAAAACTTCCCTCAGCAACAGCCTTATAATCAATCGGTGTAAAAAGTTTATTATCGAAAACTTTTCAATAACATCATTCAATAAAAACCCAACACAACCCGTACAGCACAATGTTATCTGAAAGATCTCCAAAAGCTCTCGTCCTCAGATTTCAGATATCTGAAATAATACTCGAGCAGAGAACATAGTGGTATCAAAAAGATCTCTTATGCGACTATTTTAGAGATCTTTTAGAGATTTCTGAGCGATATCCAAAAGTTATCTCATTCTAGAATTCTGAAGTGTATCATATTTCGGAAAACAAAAAGTTATCTTATTTAAGAGCTCTAAAAGTTATCTTATTTAAGAGCTCTAAAAGTTATCTTATTTAAGAGCTCTAAAAGATATCGAAAAGCAGAGATCTATATGCTATCTTACTTTAGAGGTATACATTTTGAACCTTCAATTGTTTAATTGAATCAGAAATAAAGTAATATACAAAATATACGGGTTGTAACGTTTTTATTTTATCACAGTTATGTTTTACAATGAAATATAATCTATACAAAGTTATAAAAATGAAAAATAATATCATTATTTCTTTGTGATATATAACGAATAGACTTTTTTAACCAAAAATAATATATAATAATGTTATCAAGAGAATTATCACAACGTTGTTTGTTAAGATTGCGAGGAACCTTTCGTCAATCTTTTTAATCGTAGTCCTTCAAATTATTCTTGAACGAGTCTTATTTGTTTTTTGAGAGCCTGTCACCGGCGTGCTGCAACCACGTCTTAATAGTGGATTGTACCTTGTTTATGGTACACTCCTTGTACAAATTTACCATAGTCTCTGGAATGAAAATAATAACATTTTTAACGCTTAGGTTCATATGTTTACCCATATTGAATATGCTTTCTAAACTTAAAACTTATCTTCAAACTACGCTGAAATGAAATAGTCTACTGAAAGAGATGTCTAAAATGACACTACTTGAGTCAAGAATGTTTAAAAATTATAATGCCTTTTTAGAAGTTAATTATATCAATAAAATCATCAAACTGTTATAATAAGAAAAAAAATAATTAATTTTGAAAGCAAGAATACGCAAGAAAAAAATTTTGACATGTGCATATTTTGAATTAGTAGTTAATAGTTTATCAACTTCTATAAAAAATGTGCCCATAAGCCATTGTTTATTAAATATTTAAAAAAAAACAAAATTTTCCAAAAGTACCTGTTAGAAGATCCAACATTTTCATGTCTTTAGCCATTACTGTGTTTCTGACGCCAGTCCAAGATATTTTATAGGCCATGGCGTCGGTAAAAGTCGTAGCAAGCGCATTCCTAATATGCTTTTCAATGGTCGGACCACCGATGTTTCTAATCACTCTTATCTGTAAAAAAACATTAATCAAAACAAATTTTACACAATCGATATTATAACATCATTTCGGAAATTGACAAAAAATATTACATAATTCGCACAGGCTGTCTTGTCTTCAGACAAAAGTTGTTCCATTGACCTCAATTCATCAATTGACTTGATTGGAAGATCCATTGCAGAATCGGAAGATTTATCAGCCTCTCTATATTCTGGGTTTTCAAGCATCATTGTATAGATCGCTTTGACCATTTTTTTTAAGGTAGCGATCTCGTTACTTATAGTGCACATATGTTTGTGGCACGTCTGGCATTTCTCTAAGTTTTATAAAAATAAAAAATACACTACTGTTTACAAATAAAGGATAGCGATAACATAATGCTGTCATAATTACCACAGCATGAATCGTGATCCCTTTGTCTGAGATTATGAAAATCATTATCCCGTGACGAAAATTGGGGTTGTTCTAAACATCAAAAAAATTACACGTATTTAACATATTGAAGCAACAAAACCGAAATATATTGAAAGATAATCAGAATCTCGGAACGTCTATTGAATTTTAAGCATTACAGATTCATTCTATAAATATGGATAACACTGAATAACCTCGTTCTTCGTGAATCGCTCCTCGTATTGAAACTATAGGTATGTCTGAAAATAACAAGCTCAATTTTAAAACGTTTTACCAAAAATATTAATAGGAATAAGTTTTCGTGAAATAATGAAATTATATCATGTTAAACGGAAAAAAAATACGCCAAGAAATTGAATTAAAGCAAAATAAAATGTAGAAATAATAAAATATTCAACTAAGAAAAAAAGAAAAAAATTAAAAAACTCACTCAAGTCCTCAATGATCGTTATTACCGGTTTTTTTTTTGGCTCTCGTAAAAGTATACTTTTTTCTTGTTCCTCATGTAAACTTTTGAAGTCAGGAAAGTCTTCCGAGCAAAAATTTTCATCAGCTAGTGGTAGACGCTTTCTGTCGCTGTTCGAAGTCTTGGAATCAAGACTGTCTGATTTTTTCGTCGATGGGAATCCGGTGCATGGGACATAGTTTGACGGCGGATTATGTATTTGTACCGAGTGTAACATTTCCTTTTTAACTTTTGCCTTCATGTTGGAGGAATCGTTGTTGTTATTGTCACTGTTGAGATCTACAGCAAAAACTACTCAGAGTTTTTTATTTAATGAATGTTTGAACCAATATTTCGAAGATTCTCATATTATTCACAATTTTAAAAACGATTTGCATTGTAAGCATTTATCAAGTTTTTAGTATGTTTAAACACAGAACAACTTACATTCATCGTCAGATTCCTTGTCCGATGAGGAAAAATTATAACGCTGAGGCTTATTTATTCTTCTTTTTTTTACTTGTCTATCCTTGTCGTCGAAAACAGTTACAATCGTTTCATCACTTGTCGAAAGTGTTAATGTTTCAATTTCCATTTGTCGAGCATATTCGTAATCATCTATAAATAATATGTGGATTAAAAAAAGAATAAAATAAAAAAAGGTATAGCCTGTAAATTTCTAGTTAGTGAACTTACCGAATGGGCCAATGGATTTTTTAAATTTGGTCAATACCCAATCCTCTTTAGGAGGTGTTTTCTTGATACATTCTTGAGTGGCATTTTTTTGTTTTGGTGGCCATTTCAAAGTTTTAGTTTTGTGACAGAGCCAAGAATCTGGTACGGTGGCGGACCACTTGTCCCAAAAAACCACGAAAAACATTTCTGGAGAGATGTATTGATATTTACTAAATTGATCCGCAATTTGTTAAAAATTTATTGTTCCGGCATGCATGACGAATATTGAGAGGTTAAGATCATCATGATGAGATTTTTATTTCAATATACTACACTGCAAATGTTTGTTTTACAAGAATTATCTACTCATTTTTTAATTAACTACTCACTTATAAATTCGATTACGATCGGTTTGTTTTTAAGATAATTATCCCAAAACTATTTTCAACGCCGTAGCTCTTTTAACGCGGGATCCACCGTTGATTCTACAGTAAGCCGGATAGTCCAGGAGCTGAATACATTTGACGTGACACCGGCCCAGATCGATTATAACCGACGAATTCGTGTAGGGCCGAATCCCCTGATGAAGGCCTGATACTTTCCAACCACAGATTTTGGGAGGCTTTTTTTTGGCACGCGGTCAAAGTTGGCAAAACCATGTTTTTGAGAAACAGCGTCGAAACTATTGATTCCAGGAAAAAAAAGTTCAGTAACTATTTGTAGGTATTAAAAAAACGAACAATTTGGCGGGTCGCAAGCTGAAATCGGTTGATTAGTTCGCTCGCAATAAATTAAAAACCAGCCAAAATGGCCATTTCTATTATACTCCATTATTAATTGAAAAATGCGTGTACACCCTCTAAAATCTCAGAATATATGCCCCTCGGTATACTGAACAAGTGTGCAAAACCGGAGCTCGATCGGATGAATAGTTTTCGAGCAAAGCTATTTGTTATAAAAATACTGACCTTTTTCGCCAAGAATTTGCAGAGCGGGAGAATGTCGCAGCGTAATGAAACAAAAACGAAATTAATCCGAAAGAGTCGTACAATCATGTACACTTTGGGGCAAATCGATTTTTCATAATTAAAGGAGTGAAAAACGGCTCCAAAAAGAGGGTACGTTTCTTACTCATAAACAAATGGAATCCCATCGCGAATTTTCAAGTGACAGAGTCAGGACTGGCATTTTCCGAAAGCGGTCGTTTTTCTACGACTTTGGACAAAAAAGATTTGCAAAAAGTTAATTAGGGGGAGATAAAAAAATTAGTTTTTAAAAAATTATTGCAGTTGTTCTTTCAAACATAGAGAGCTAAAAATTGGACAGCGTACAGATTAAGGCTTATGCTAACTGAAGAAAAATTGGCGGAAAAACTCCATATAAATTTATTGTTCATTTTAGCGTTTCATTGAGAGGACAAATGTGACGCCGCGTTCGGCGGCAGAGTGGGGGCGGCCGTCTCTGGCCCGCGCGCGCTCGCGCAAAAAGTGAATCCGCGCGTTCAAATTCCACGAACATGGAACATCTACAGAACTAATTAACTTATCCGGTTGATTTTTTTTTCAATCTGGGCTAACTTTTTCTGCTGATCATGATTTTGTTATACAAAATTTTGAAAAATGGAAAATTCACCTCCGAATTCAATGATTATTTTTTATTTATCAAGAGACGCGGCAGCGTCTCGACGCCAAGTAATTAAAAAAAAAAATTTTTTTATGACCTGACGTCAGAGACCTGCCACGGATATTATACAGGAATATGGGCTGCCAGCTGTCATCCAAGATTTTAAATCACTTATATTTCCGATCCTGTTCCCCTAATCGAAAATGTAATCACATTTTACCGATTAATTGTTATTTTTTTCTTTCGATTGAGCCTAGTTAGAGCATGGATTGTTTAGGCTACATGTGTAAACTCATAATTTGAGCTGATTTTTTCTCCACTAAATTTCAAAACGATATATATATCACATGCGTCATGCTGCGAAGTACGCAAATTAACGAAAAATCGAAGAGATATATATATCACATTCGTCATGTTGCGAAGTAAGCAAATCACCGAAAAATTAAAACGTCAGTGCTGAGTGTCAAAGTCTTTAACCTTCTTCGACTTAACCTTTTCCTTTTTTCAATAATATTGTGTTGAGCTTTTCTTGAATAATATTTCTGGATCTGGAAAGTTTTCTACAAAGTTATTACACCGATGGATTATAAGACTCTCGCTGATGGAAGTTTGCGCCAAGCTGATACGGAGTGAACAGTTTTTGAATTTCGCTTCACTCTGTTTATTTAGACATGCCAACAGAGATCTATAGAAATCTCTTATCAGAAAATATTCTTAAAAAATATTGTGCTGGGTTTTTATTGAATGATGTTTTTGAAAAGTTTTCGATAAATTTTTTACACCGATCGATTATAAGGCTGTCGCTGATGGAAGTATTCACCACGCTGATACGAAGTGAACATTTTTTAGATTTATCGCTTCGCTTTGTTTATTTAGACATTCCAATAGAGATTTATAGAAATCTCTCATCAGGAAAATATTCTGAATAAATATTGTGCTGAGGTTTTTTTAAATAATGTTTTCGAAAAGTTTTCGATAAACTTTTTACACCGATCGATTATGAGGCTGTCGCTGATGGAAGTATTCACCACGCTGATACGAAGTGAACATTTTTTAGATTTATCGCTTCGCTTTGTTTATTTAGACATTCCAATAGAGATTTATAGAAATCTCTCATCAGGAAAATATTCTGAATAAATATTGTGCTGAGGTTTTCTTAAATAATGTTTTCGAAAAGTTTTCGATAAACTTTTTACACCGATCGATTATAAGGCTGTCGCTGATGGAAGTATTCACCACGCTGATACAAAGTGAATATTTTTTAGATTTATCGCTTTGCTTTGTTTATTTAGACATTCCAATAGAGATTCATAGAAATCTCTCGTCAGGAAAATATTCTGAATAAATATTGTTCTGAGGTTCTCTTAAATAATGTTTCTGGATCTGGAAAGTTTTCTACAAAGTTATTACACCGATGGATTATAAGACTCTCGCTGATGGAAATTTGCACCAAGCTAATACGGAGTGAACATTTTTTGGATTTCGCTTCACTCTGTTCATTTGGACATGTCAATATAGAGATTTGTAGAAATCTCTCATCAGAAAAACATTCTGAATAAATATTGTGCTGAGGTTTTCTTAAATAATGTTTTCGAAAAGTTTTCGATAAACTTTTTACACCGATCGATTATAAGGCTGTCGCTGATGGAAGTATTCACCACGCTGATACGAAGTGAATATTTTTTAGATTTATCGCTTTGCTTTGTTTATTTAGACATTCCAATAGAGATTCATAGAAATCTCTCATCAGGAAAATATTCTGAATAAATATTGTGCTGAGGTTTTCTTAAATAATGTTTCTGGATCTGGAAAGTTTTCTACAAAGTTATTACACCGATGGATTATAAGACTCTCGCTGATGGAAATTTGCACCAAGCTAATACGGAGTGAACATTTTTTGGATTTCGCTTCACTCTGTTCATTTGGACATGTCAATATAGAGATTTGTAGAAATCTCTCATCAGAAAAACATTCTGAATAAATATTGTGCTGAGGTTTTCTTAAATAATGTTTTCGAAAAGTTTTCGATAAACTTTTTACACCGATCGATTATAAGGCTGTCGCTGATGGAAGTATTCACCACGCTGATACGAAGTGAATATTTTTTAGATTTATCGCTTTGCTTTGTTTATTTAGACATTCCAATAGAGATTCATAGAAATCTCTCATCAGGAAAATATTCTGAATAAATATTGTGCTGAGGTTTTCTTAAATAATGTTTCTGGATCTGGAAAGTTTTCTACAAAGTTATTACACCGATGGATTATAAGACTCTCGCTGATGGAAATTTGCACCAAGCTAATACGGAGTGAACATTTTTTGGATTTCGCTTCACTCTGTTCATTTGGACATGCCAATATAGAGATTTGTAGAAATCTCTCATCAGAAAAACATTCTGAATACATTTTGTACTGAGCTGTACTTGAATAATGTTTCTGGATCTGGAAAGTTTTCCACAAATTTATTACACCGATGGATTATAAGACTCTCGCTGATGGAAGTTTGCACCAAGCTAATACGGAGTAAATATTTTTTGAATGAATCGATTTTGCTTCACTTTGTTTATTTAGATAATATAGAGATTTGTAGAAATCTCTCATCAGAAAAACAATCTCAATAAATATTGTACTGAGCTGTTCTTGAATAATGTTTTTGAAATTTTAAAGTTATTACACCGATAGATTATAAAGCTCTCGCTGATGGAAGTTTGCACCGAGCTAATACGGAGTGAACATTTTTTGAATTTCGCTTTACTCTGTTCATTTGGACGTGCCAATATAGAGATTTGTAGAAATCTCTCGTCAGAAAAACATTTTCAATACATTTTGTACTGAGCTGTTCATTTGGACGTGCCAATATAGAGATTTGTAGAAATCTCTCATCAGAAAAACAATCTCAATAAATATTGTACTGAGCTGTTTTTGAATAATGTTTTTGAAATTTTAAAGTTATTACACTGATAGATTATAAAGCTCTCGCTGATGGAAGTTTGCACCGAGCTAATACGGAGTGAACATTTTTTGAATTTCGCTTTACTCTGTTCATTTGGACGTGCCAATATAGAGATTTGTAGAAATCTCTCGTCAGAAAAACATTTTCAATACATTTTGTACTGAGCTGTACTCGAATAATGTTTCTGGATCTGGAAAGTTTTCCTACAAAGTTATTACACCGATGGATTATAAGACTCTCGCTGATGGAAATTTGCACCAAGCTAATACGGAGTGAACATTTTTTGGATTTCGCTTCACTCTGTTCATTTGGACATGCCAATATAGAGATTTGTAGAAATCTCTCATCAGAAAAACATTCTGAATACATTTTGTACTGAGCTGTACTTGAATAATGTTTCTGGATCTGGAAAGTTTTCCACAAATTTATTACACCGATGGATTATAAGACTCTCGCTGATGGAAGTTTGCACCAAGCTAATACGGAGTAAATATTTTTTGAATGAATCGATTTTGCTTCACTTTGTTTATTTAGATAATATAGAGATTTGTAGAAATCTCTCATCAGAAAAACATTCTCAATAAATATTGTACTGAGCTGTTCTTGAATAATGTTTTTGAAATTTTAAAGTTATTACACCGATAGATTATAAAGCTCTCGCTGATGGAAGTTTGCACCGAGCTAATACGGAGTGAACATTTTTTGAATTTCGCTTTACTCTGTTCATTTGGACGTGCCAATATAGAGATTTGTAGAAATCTCTCGTCAGAAAAACATTTTCAATACATTTTGTATTCTCAATACATTTTGTACTGAGCTGTACTCGAATATTTCTGGATCTGGAAAGTTTTCTACAAAGTTATTACACCGATGGATTATAAGACTCTCGCTGATGGAAATTTGCACCAAGCTAATACGGAGTGAAAATTTTTTGGATTTTGCTTCACTCTGTTCATTTGGACATGCCAATATAGAGATTTGTAGAAATCTCTCATCAGAAAAACATTCTGAATACATTTTGTACTGAGCTGTACTTGAATAATGTTTCTGGATCTGGAAAGTTTTCCACAAATTTATTACACCGATGGATTATAAGACTCTCGCTGATGGAAGTTTGCACCAAGCTAATACGGAGTAAATATTTTTTGAATGAATCGATTTTGCTTCACTTTGTTTATTTAGATAATATAGAGATTTGTAGAAATCTCTCATCAGAAAAACATTCTCAATAAATATTGTACTGAGCTGTTCTTGAATAATGTTTTTGAAATTTTAAAGTTATTACACCGATAGATTATAAAGCTCTCGCTGATGGAAGTTTGCAACGAGCTAATACGGAGTGAACATTTTTTGAATTTCGCTTTACTCTGTTCATTTGGACGTGCCAATATAGAGATTTGTAGAAATCTCTCGTCAGAAAAACATTTTCAATACATTTTGTATTCTCAATACATTTTGTACTGAGCTGTACTCGAATAATGTTTCTGGATCTGGAAAGTTTTCTACAAAGTTATTACACCGATGGATTATAAGACTCTCGCTGATGGAAATTTGCACCAAGCTAATACGGAGTGAACATTTTTTGGATTTCGCTTCACTCTGTTCATTTGGACATGTCAATATAGAGATTTGTAGAAATCTCTCATCAGAAAAACATTCTGAATACATTTTGTACTGAGCTGTACTTGAATAATGTTCCCGGATCTGGAAAGTTTGCCACAAATTTATTACACCGATGGATTATAAGACTCTCGCTGATGGAAGTTTGCACCAAGCTAATACGGAGTAAATATTTTTTTAATTGAATGGATTTTGCTCCACTTTGTTTATTCAGACATGCTAATATAGAGATTTGTAGAAATCTCTCATCAGAAAAACATTCTCAATAAATATTGTACTGAGCTGTTCTTGAATAATGTTTTTGAAAATTTTAAAGTTATTACACCGATAGATTATAAAACTCTCGCTGATGGAAGTTTGCACCGAGCTAATACGGAGTGAACATTTTTTGAATTTCGCTTTACTCTGTTCATTTGGACGTGCCAATATAGAGATTTGTAGAAATCTCTCGTCAGAAAAACATTTTCAATACATTTTGTATTCTCAATACATTTTGTACTGAGCTGTACTCGAATAATGTTTCTGGATCTGGAAAGTTTTCTACAAAGTTATTACACAGATGAATTATAAGACTCTCGCTGATGGAAATTTGCACCAAGCTCATACGGAGTGAACATTTTTTGGATTTCGCTTCACTCTGTTCATTTGGACATGCCAATATAGAGATTTGTAGAAATCTCTCATCAGAAAAACATTCTGAATACATTTTGTACTGAGCTGTACTTGAATAATGTTTCTGGATCTGGAAAGTTTTCCACAAATTTATTACACCGATTGATTATAAGACTCTCGCTGATGGAAGTTGGCACCAAGCTAATACGGAGTAAATATTTTTTGAATGAATCGATTTTGCTTCACTTTGTTTATTTAGATAATATAGAGATTTGTAGAAATCTCTCATCAGAAAAACATTCTCAATAAATATTGTACTGAGCTGTTCTTGAATAATGTTTTTGAAATTTTAAAGTTATTACACCGATAGATTATAAAACTCTCGCTGATGGAAGTTTGCACCGAGCTAATACGGAGTGAACATTTTTTGAATTTCGCTTTACTCTGTTCATTTGGACGTGCCAATATAGAGATTTGTAGAAATCTCTCGTCAGAAAAACATTTTCAATACATTTTGTATTCTCAATACATTTTGTACTGAGCTGTACTCGAATAATGTTTCTGGATCTGGAAAGTTTTCTACAAAGTTATTACACCGATGGATTATAAGACTCTCCCTGATGGAAATTTGCACCAAGCTAATACGGAGTGAACATTTTTTGGATTTCGCTTCACTCTGTTCATTTGGACATGTCAATATAGAGATTTGTAGAAATCTCTCATCAGAAAAACATTCTCAATAAATATTGTACTGAGCTGTTCTTGAATAATGTTTTTGAAAATTTTAAAGTTATTACACCGATAGATTATAAAACTCTCGCTGATGGAAATTTGCACCGAGCTAATACGGAGTGAACATTTTTTGAATTTCGCTTTACTCTGTTCATTTGGACGTGCCAATATAGAGATTTGTAGAAATCTCTCGTCAGAAAAACATTTTCAATACATTTTGTATTCTCAATACATTTTGTACTGAGCTGTACTCGAATAATGTTTCTGGATCTGGAAAGTTATCTACAAAGTTATTACACAGATGGATTATAAGACTCTCGCTGATGGAAATTTGCACCAAGCTAATACGGAGTGAACATATTTTGGATTTCGCTTCACTCTGTTCATTTGGACATGCCAATATAGAGATTTGTAGAAATCTCTCATCAGAAAAACATTCTGAATACATTTTGTACTGAGCTGTACTTGAATAATGTTTCTGGATCTGGAAAGTTTTCCACAAATTTATTACACCGATGGATTATAAGACTCTCGCTGATGGAAGTTTGCACCAAGCTAATACGGAGTAAATATTTTTTGAATGAATCGATTTTGCTTCACTTTGTTTATTTAGATAATATAGAGATTTGTAGAAATCTCTCATCAGAAAAACATTCTCAATAAATATTGTACTGAGCTGTTCTTGAATAATGTTTTTGAAATTTTAAAGTTATTACACCGATAGATTATAAAGCTCTCGCTGATGGAAGTTTGCAACGAGCTAATACGGAGTGAACATTTTTTGAATTTCGCTTTACTCTGTTCATTTGGACGTGCCAATATAGAGATTTGTAGAAATCTCTCGTCAGAAAAACATTTTCAATACATTTTGTATTCTCAATACATTTTGTACTGAGCTGTACTCGAATAATGTTTCTGGATCTGGAAAGTTTTCTACAAAGTTATTACACCGATGGATTATAAGACTCTCGCTGATGGAAATTTGCACCAAGCTAATACGGAGTGAACATTTTTTGGATTTCGCTTCACTCTGTTCATTTGGACATGTCAATATAGAGATTTGTAGAAATCTCTCATCAGAAAAACATTCTGAATACATTTTGTACTGAGCTGTACTTGAATAATGTTCCCGGATCTGGAAAGTTTGCCACAAATTTATTACACCGATGGATTATAAGACTCTCGCTGATGGAAGTTTGCACCAAGCTAATACGGAGTAAATATTTTTTTAATTGAATGGATTTTGCTCCACTTTGTTTATTCAGACATGCTAATATAGAGATTTGTAGAAATCTCTCATCAGAAAAACATTCTCAATAAATATTGTACTGAGCTGTTCTTGAATAATGTTTTTGAAAATTTTAAAGTTATTACACCGATAGATTATAAAACTCTCGCTGATGGAAGTTTGCACCGAGCTAATACGGAGTGAACATTTTTTGAATTTCGCTTTACTCTGTTCATTTGGACGTGCCAATATAGAGATTTGTAGAAATCTCTCGTCAGAAAAACATTTTCAATACATTTTGTATTCTCAATACATTTTGTACTGAGCTGTACTCGAATAATGTTTCTGGATCTGGAAAGTTTTCTACAAAGTTATTACACAGATGAATTATAAGACTCTCGCTGATGGAAATTTGCACCAAGCTCATACGGAGTGAACATTTTTTGGATTTCGCTTCACTCTGTTCATTTGGACATGCCAATATAGAGATTTGTAGAAATCTCTCATCAGAAAAACATTCTGAATACATTTTGTACTGAGCTGTACTTGAATAATGTTTCTGGATCTGGAAAGTTTTCCACAAATTTATTACACCGATTGATTATAAGACTCTCGCTGATGGAAGTTGGCACCAAGCTAATACGGAGTAAATATTTTTTGAATGAATCGATTTTGCTTCACTTTGTTTATTTAGATAATATAGAGATTTGTAGAAATCTCTCATCAGAAAAACATTCTCAATAAATATTGTACTGAGCTGTTCTTGAATAATGTTTTTGAAATTTTAAAGTTATTACACCGATAGATTATAAAACTCTCGCTGATGGAAGTTTGCACCGAGCTAATACGGAGTGAACATTTTTTGAATTTCGCTTTACTCTGTTCATTTGGACGTGCCAATATAGAGATTTGTAGAAATCTCTCGTCAGAAAAACATTTTCAATACATTTTGTATTCTCAATACATTTTGTACTGAGCTGTACTCGAATAATGTTTCTGGATCTGGAAAGTTTTCTACAAAGTTATTACACCGATGGATTATAAGACTCTCCCTGATGGAAATTTGCACCAAGCTAATACGGAGTGAACATTTTTTGGATTTCGCTTCACTCTGTTCATTTGGACATGTCAATATAGAGATTTGTAGAAATCTCTCATCAGAAAAACATTCTCAATAAATATTGTACTGAGCTGTTCTTGAATAATGTTTTTGAAAATTTTAAAGTTATTACACCGATAGATTATAAAACTCTCGCTGATGGAAATTTGCACCGAGCTAATACGGAGTGAACATTTTTTGAATTTCGCTTTACTCTGTTCATTTGGACGTGCCAATATAGAGATTTGTAGAAATCTCTCGTCAGAAAAACATTTTCAATACATTTTGTATTCTCAATACATTTTGTACTGAGCTGTACTCGAATAATGTTTCTGGATCTGGAAAGTTATCTACAAAGTTATTACACAGATGGATTATAAGACTCTCGCTGATGGAAATTTGCACCAAGCTAATACGGAGTGAACATATTTTGGATTTCGCTTCACTCTGTTCATTTGGACATGCCAATATAGAGATTTGTAGAAATCTCTCATCAGAAAAACATTCTGAATACATTTTGTACTGAGCTGTACTTGAATAATGTTTCTGGATCTGGAAAGTTTTCCACAAATTTATTACACCGATGGATTATAAGACTCTCGCTGATGGAAGTTTGCACCAAGCTAATACGGAGTAAATATTTTTTGAATGAATCGATTTTGCTTCACTTTGTTTATTTAGATAATATAGAGATTTGTAGAAATCTCTCATCAGAAAAACATTCTCAATAAATATTGTACTGAGCTGTTCTTGAATAATGTTTTTGAAAATTTTTAAGTTATTACACCGATAGATTATAAAGCTCTCGCTGATGGAAGTTTGCACCGAGCTAATACGGAGTGAACATTTTTTGAATTTCGCTTTACTCTGTTCATTTGGACATGCCAATATAGAGATTTGTAGAAATCTCTCGTCAGAAAAACATTTTCAATACATTTTGTATTCTCAATACATTTTGTACTGAGCTGTACTCGAATAATGTTTCCAGATCTGGAAAGTTTTCTACAAAGTTATTACACCGATGGATTATAAGACTCTTGCTGATGGAAGTTTGTACCGAGCTAATACAGAGTGAACATTTTTTAGATTTCGCTTCACTCTGTTCATTTGGACATGCGAATATAGAGATTTGTAGAAATCTCTTATCAGAAAAACATTCTCAATAAATATTGTACTGAGCTGTTCTTGAATAATGTTTTTAAAGTTATTACACCGATAGATTATAAAGCTCTCGCTAATGGAAGTTTGTACTGAGCTAATACGGAGTGAAAATTTTTTGAATTTGGACATGCCAATATTTAGAAAGAGATTTATAGAAATCTCTCACAATAAATAATGTGCTAACCTTTATTGAATAATGTTTTTGAAAAGTTTTCGATAAACTTTTTACACCGATTGATTATAAGGCTGTCGCTGATCAAAGTTTGCACCGAGCTAACACAGAGTGAACAGTTTTTGGATTTCGCTCCACTCTATTCATTGAAACATGCCAATAGAAATTTATAGAAATCTCTCATTAGAAAAACATTCTCAATAAATATTGTGCTGAGTTCTTCTTGAATAATATTTCTGGAAAGTTTTCGATAAACTTTTTATACTGATTGATTATAAGGCTGTCGCTGAGGGAAGTTTTCATCAAGCTGATACGAAGTGAACATTTTTTTGGATTTCGCTTCGCTCCGTTTATTTAGACATGCCAATATAGAGATTTGTAGAAATCTCTCATCAGAAAAACATTCTGAATACATTTTGTACTGAGCTGTACTTGAATAATGTTTCTGGATCTGGAAAGTTTTCTACAAAGTTATCACACCGATGGATTATAAGGCTTTCGCTGATGGAAGTTTGCACCAAGCTGATACCGAGTGAACAGTTTTCGGATTTCGCTCCACTCTGTTTATTTAGACATGCCAACAGAGATTTATAGAAATCTCTCATCAGAAAAATATTTTCAATAAATATTGTGCTGAGATTTTCTTGAATAATGTCTTTGAAAAGTTTTCGATAAACTTTTCAAACCGATTGATATAAGGCTCTCGCTGATCGAAATTTACATTAAGCTGATACGAAGTGAACATTTTTTGTATTTATCGCTTCACTTTGTTTATTTAGACACGACAATAGAGATTTATAGAAATTTCTCATCAGAAAAATATTCTTAATGAATGTTGTGCTGAGCTTTTCTTGATTAATGTTTTTGGAAAGTTTTCTTCAAAGTTATTACACCGATTGATTATAAGGCTCTCGCTGATGGAAGTTTGCACCAAGCTGATGCGGAGTGAACAGTTTTTGGATTCTGCTTCACTCTGTTTATTTAAACATGCCAATAGAGATTTATAGAAATCTCTCGTCAGAAAAATATTCTCAAAAAATATTGTGCTGGGTTTTTCTTGAATAATGGTTTTGAAAAGTTTTCGATAAACTTTTCACACCGATTAATTGAAAGTCGTCCGTAGATTGCATTCTTGGAAGATTTTGAAATTTGGTCACAATTTGTTTAAACAAATTAAATTCGCAAAAATAATGCCAAATTCGTGATGAGCGACCCGAAAAATATGGAAAACCATATGCAGCATACATAGTGACTTGTTATCTTTTGGGGGTAACATAAAAGTGATTCGTTGTTATTTTGCGGGTATAACGTCGAAGAAAAAAATTGTTGTTTGCATATTTCGAAAGTACAACTACCAAGAACACCTTTACAGCACTTATGGTCCGATAAATAATCCGATAAATCATCCGAAACACACAATGAAAAAAAAAATCACTGAAAAATTCAAGTCAACGCTTGGGCGCAATTGTAAATACTGAAAATTTGAAATCTGTAGTTGGCAATAAGAATATTGAGGTTGTAAACGAATTGAGCGAAAAAAAAGTAGCGTTTCTCACACAGATGTCTCAGTCTGATGTTTATTATGAAAAGTTTACAATTTATCCTATGCACCAACGAAAACTTAACGTTTCCGCAACGGATTTATATCAGATGTTAAAAGTTCACGATGTCCCACTTGATAAACGCCTTGAGCATTTAGATCTTAAATGCTTTCCTGATTTGTTTCCATATGCAGAAAATGGACAAAATGAAGAGAGGGAGGTACCGCTATCAGATTTTGAATTTTTTAAATCTCGATTTATGTCTAAACATTCACAATTTCGGTTGGATATTCAATATTTATTTTATGCATTACAGAACAACAATATTCGTCAAATGAATGCAGGCATATTTCACAAAATGAATATAATAAATCCTGGTGTTAGATATACGGCAGGAAATTACCTTCACGAAATGTCGAAAGGACAGCTTGAGTCCAATTTGAATACAATCTTTTCTCGATTGCGTAATACGGACCAATTCTGGAGAATTCCTAGAAATAATTTGAAGTGTATGGCTCGTAACTATGGTCCAGCCACATGGTTTTTAACCGTTAGTCCTGCAGAATGGTTATGGGATGACTTAATAGAATATCTTCGTGACTTACGCGGTATTTCTCCGACGGCAAAAGTTAATCCGATGCAACTCGTTGTTTCTGATCCAGTGAGTACATCCAGATTCATTGACATAAAATTTAAAGCGATTTTAGACTTTATTTCATCATCGGATAATCCGATTGGTAAGGTCGTACATTATTTTTGGCGCAGGGAATATCAGAGCAGAGGATCTCAACATTTTCATCTTTTGATTTGGGTTGAAAATGCTCCAATAATTGGAACATCTTCATCAGAAGAGATTGCTTCGTTCATACTTAAGTATGTTACTTGTAGGTTACCTGATAAGAATGTTTCACCACAATTGTATCAACGAGTAAAAACTCATCAAAATCACAAACACAATACTTATTGTTTGCGGAATAAAAAAACGAAAACTGGTTTCATTCGCCGTTGTAAATTTGGCTATCCTCGTCCAGTGACCGAAACTATGAAAATTCGTGATGTTGCTATTTCTATCGCTGGGAAAAAGAATTTGCGAACACACAGCAGATTGTATGATCTACCTCGTAGCTCGGCTGAAACTCATATTAATGATTACAATCCAGCTATACTTTGTGTTTGGCAAGGTAATATGGATATTCAATTCGTCGGTGAATGTTCTTCAATTCTGACGCATTATACCACAAAATATATTGTTAAACCAGAAAAGAGTTGTGTTGGTTCTGTAATTGATATAATTAATTCGTCTAAATCGCTTGTTAGCAATCTTTGGAATTGGGCAATGCGAATGCTTAGTAATCGTGAATGAGGAGCTATGGAAGCGGCTGACAGTGTTCTCGGTATTCCATTATATGGAACTGATCCTCAGACTACTTTTAAATGGTTGGACGTCAATATTATTCGAAGTAGAAAGCTTAAAACCCGGAAAGCTATTCAGCAACTTGATTCCGAATCAACGGATTTATTCTACCCATCGATAATTGATACGTATTATCCGAATAGGCCTTCCGAATTAGAAACCATCAATTTGTACGATTTTGGAAAGTGGTACGATATAGTAAAAATAAAACCGAAAACGTTGGGTGAGATATACAGAATAGACAAATCAACGTATTTGAAAAAGCGTTCCCGTGGTTGTCTTATTAATCACTATGTGTATAATGTTGAAATTGAACCAGAACGATATTATTATTCCTTGCTTTTTTTATTTAAACCTTGGCGGGAATGCAACGATTTGAAGAACGATTATGATACGTATGAACAAGCTTTCGCTGCGGTGCAACTCGAACTTGCCGATGGATTGCGTTATCATGAGCAATTGATTGAAATTCAAAAAGCTATGCGTTGCGTGAATGACAAGGTCGATGAGTTATTGGTAGGAACTTTAGATAATTTAGAAACTAATGTCGATAATAATGATGCGTTGGAATGTGTTCCAATTGAAATCGAAGAAGCTGTTAAAGATTTTAAAGACGGTGTAGAGAAATTCGCAGATCAAAATCTTTCACAAATGATAAAAGATTTGAATTTGGATCAAAAACGTATTTACGATAAAGTAATGGATACTTTGGCATTTGATGATGATGATAAAATTATTAGACTTTACATCAGCGGAGAAGGAGGAACCGGAAAAAGTTTTCTTATAAAAACCATTTGCGTTTCAGTAAAAAATATCTTCCAGAAAGATACAGCGGTAACAGCCCCAACGGGAATTGCCGCGTTCAATATTGATGGCTTAACGATACATCGCTTATTCCAGTTGCCTGTAGAACATGGGCAGACTCCCAAATATAGATCATTGTCAGATGCTGTTCTTAAACGGTTACGAGCTGAATTGAAGAATGTTACTTTGATTATTATTGATGAAGTTTGGATGATATCTAATATTACTTTCATGTACATTCATTTGCGATTGACTGAAATATTTAATACATCGGAGATGGAGGATGGCTGGTTTGGAAAAAAACATGTGCTTCTTTTTGGGGATTTGATGCAACTTCCACCCGTACATGAATCACCAGCATTTATGAATTTATCCAAGAATCATATTGAAAAGTTTATTGGAGGAATGGGCACTGTTCATCTGTGGCATGATCTATTTTCTTATGACGAGCTTACGATTAACATGCGTCAAAAGGGTGATCTTTTGTATAGAGATTTGTTATCTCGGATTCGAATTGGAGTAGTTACAGAATCTGATACTAAAGATTTGCAGTCGCGACAGATATTGTTTAATGAGACCAGTGTTAACGGTCGATTATCAGAACTGTGTGACTGTTTGCACAATTTACCACCAGATACCGTTTGTTTATTTGCCACATGTAATCAATGCGACATTTTGAATACAGCAATGTTGGCGCGTATTTCTTCGGAGGAAATATACCTTATTGCACAAGACACTATAGACTGTGATAGTCGTTTAAGAAAAAAAGTTTCCAAAGTGTTATGTTCTGATGAAGAGAATACTTCGAGAAGTGCAGGATTAGGTAAAGAAATAATCGTTAAAATTGGTGCTCAAGTAATGATTCGGAGAAATATCGATGTTACTTTGGGTCTTGTCAATGGAACGATTGGGAAGATTGTTTCTGTAAATCGCAATATTCGTTCAAATGATGTTGATACTATAACAATTACATTGCCATCTACAAAGGAATATATATTAGAACGTTGTTCTGTTAAATTTGAAGTGATGGACAGAGCCTTTGTCGTACGAAAACAATTTCCTATTTGCTTAAGTTATGGAATGACTATACACAAGAGTCAGGGTTTAAGTTTAAAAAATGCTCTAGTCGATGTGGGTAATTCGATATTCATTTCTGGTCAAATCTATGTAGCATTATCACGTGTTACGGCATTGACCGGACTTCACCTTGCCAATTACGATCCAGCTTCTGTTAAAGCTAGCGAGAAAGCCATTGTTGAATATAATCGGTTGCGAAAAAAATATCGACCTGATCTTTTACCTTACACAATTGTGCAATGTTCAGTTAGAAAAAAAATTGATCGAATGTGGGCTCTACCAGCATATGTTGTTGATCATCACAATGAAACGGAACCGCTAACGGAAAAATCTCTACCCTTTCACGTGCAGGGATTGCCAAACGATGATGGCGTTTCTTGTTTTGCGAATGCTAGCATCCAGTGTTTGATACATTGCTCTCATATTCGAGATGCAGTCCCATCGTCTTTAACAGAAACCGTTATAAAATCGGCATTTGAAGAATATGTGTCCAAATGTGGTAAAGTTGATACATTCCAAGTGAGACAATTTGTGAGTAAAGTGTTTATTGATGGGAAGCAGCATGATCCAAGTGCGTTTATTGAATCCTTCTGTGACCGCGTAGATGATGTGCGGGATATTATTAGGCATGAAATTACTTCTACAATTACATGCCTAAATTGTGGTACAAAGATGGACAATTTCCGTTCAAATAATGTTTTATTGCTAGATATACCTGGTTCTCGTAAAACGCCATTTAGTTTGCAGGATATCATTGATTATAACGTGGGAAAATCGAAAAAAGTGAATAGGGAGTGTCCACAGTGCCGATCACTTTCTTCAATTGAAAAAAAAGTCATAACATCATTACAAAAAGTATTGGTGCTACAAGTATTAGTTTTTCAGAAACAAAATGCTTTAATAGTAAAGAGAAAAATTAATATCAAAGGCGTTCCTGTTGCAATTATTCGTATAAATGATCATTGTTATAAAGTTATGAGTGCAATTGTTTATGAAGGTGAAAATGTGAATGAAGGCCATTATAGAAGTTTGCTGCGAGGTAAAGGTAGCGTTTGGCTATGTGTAGATAATATGAAGTTTGCTAAATGCAGTTGGCCTCGGAATAGCAAAGATGTATATATGCTTTTTTTAATTCAGTTGTAAATATGATCTATTAGTGATACAATTTTGATAAGAACGTAGATCGGCTGCTGAAGGCGTAAATGATGGTATTTTTTAAAATCCTTTTTCCTATATATCTTATCATTCGAGATAAGTTTTAGGTCAACTTTGTAATTTCGGAATGCTGATTCTTTTCTAACATCATTATATAGTCGCGGTATCACGAATTTCAGCATTTGAAATACAAAATGGTGTAACAGTGACAAAAAAACGAAAGGTATTGCTTCCGCAGTTATTCGCACGAATGATTATCGATAATGCCGCTGAAGTTTGCATCATTGGACCATAACGAAATTACTATAGAAATATATTAATTCAGATTTATGCTGTATCTCTGTGTATATTTTTTAAAATTCAGAAGACAAACAGAATCTAAAAATTGAAAAAAATAAGTTTTATGAAAACCATGAAAAAATGTACACGAAAACGTACTTTCGTTGAGTTTTAACGATGCAGATTGTAACACCTCCATAATCGTTATAGAAATGCAGTTGTTTTATAAGGTTAATGCAATCGTTCTATAATATGTCATTATTACAAATCATTTTCTGCGCAGTGACAGTGATCTTTAGATTGGGTTGCGATATACATTCGTTCTTTGTTATTTTTGAGAATCATTTGACTGTTTATCTTGTAATTTTCGAGACACTGCAGGTTGACTTAGAAATTTACAGTGCTCATTGTTTTCAAACATCACTACATAAAGTTGCGGTATCACAAATTCAGATACAAAATGGTGTAACAGTGACGAAATACCAATGGTATTGCTTCCTCAGTTATTCGCATGTATGGTCGTCGTTATTGACGTTAAAGTTTGCATCGTTGGAACGCAACGAAATTACTATCGAAATATATTGTCAGATCTGCGCTATATCTCTGCAGATATTTTTCAAAATTCAGAAGAGAAACAGTTTCCAAAAATCGAAAAACAAGAGTTTTATGAAAACTTCAAAATAACAATTGTACAAAATAAGGTACTTTAGTTTGGTTTTAACGATGCAAATTGCAGCACCATCATTATTACAGAAATGCAATTATTCTATAACGGTAATAAATGTGCCATAATTACACGAAATTTACTGCGCAGTAAGAGTGATGTTACTTTGAAACTGATTGTAGTTGTCTTTATATCATGCATTTGTCGTGATACAATTAAGATGGCTGTTTAGATTGATTGTTGGAGGCGCATTTCCTTCGTACTTTTCTGAAATACGTGTATACTTTTCTGTGTAATTCATGACATATTTCTTTGAGTTAACTTGATTGTTCTCACGTTGTCAATTTTGGTATTTTTATTTTGCGTTTAGGATTTTGTTTCGTTAAGAATGGTCTGTTAATTAAGACAGGGAGAGAATTTTTTGTTTTTTCAATACGTTGTTTCATTTTTTTTTAAATGTTTTTTCTCAGAGTAGAATGTCAGTCGGACCCATTGAACCCGTTATTCTTAGAATAAAATTGACTAATTTTTTCAATAACTAATTTATTAGTTTTTGCACTTACTTATAATTTTTAATTATGTTCTATCGTATTGCGAGACAATAACGTGGTATACGGAAAAGTATTCAATATATGCTCAAGAGAATATGAAATTTCTTGAAGAAAGAAGAACATGAGATCTCGCTTGAAATCAATGATCAATCAATCAATCAATCAACGGTTGCAAAGAAGACTATCTATATATCGCAACTTATAAATAGAAATGTGGAGACACTGATTCATCTGGATGTTGTTCACGAACGTCTGGTTAATATAGAAGATCATTTCGACGTCTTCGAAAGTGATCTGTAATACAATCTACATCATAGACTGTAATACAATCTGGATCATAATCGATCTTGATCTTCAATAGAGGAACACTTTTTGGAGTTGAAAACACCTTTATTCAGAAGAAGACAGCGTTTGGTCGTTTTCACTGTTACTACAAGGCGACATCGTCACTTCAAAATCTCAAGAACCATATTGGATTGTTTGAGCTAAGAAGCACAAGAAAATTCATAGACATATTTTTTTAAGGACGTTATATCGTTAAGATGATTTCATTTCATGTGGTTACGAAACAAATGCGTATTTCTAGCGATGGAAACATAGTTGGAGGACACTTCAGAAAATTTGTGTCCATTTCCAATACCGTTCCTGATTTATTATTATTGTTATCTCTACCTCAAATTGAATTTGGGATTAGTGAACATATTTTTATGAAAACTAATGATTCTTCAGAAAAATTAATATCAATACGAGTTCGATGGCCGGCGTTATTTTTGAAAGTACAGTCCGTTTTTAAAATAGAAGTATTTTTAGTTTTAATAACTAGTAAATCGTTTGGTGTAAAACATTAAAAGTACCCCTCCTATTATGTATTATTATGTATATCCTTTATTTTACGTTATGAATTTGTTACGTTATGATTTTTTTTTGAAGTTGATGATAAAATGATGAGTGTTATATTTTATGTTGTACTAAGTAAAGAATAAAAATGTGATCTGATCATAAAAATTTCTGTGAAATAGAACTCGAGTTATTTTTATTTTACTACCGCTGAGTCGGGAACACGTGGATAAGGCCTACCGGGGATACCACGTTAAAAAAAAACGCGCCTAACACCCTACCCCTGTGGTGGTGCGGAAAAGGGGTATTTTAAATAAAAATAATTGATTCAGTTCATTTCACAGAAAGATATATAATTTTTGAATAGTTCCCAAATAATTTGTTCTTACATTTCTTTTCATAGACATACGACGTTAAATGTCCAGAGACATGGCAGTTCAATTGTTGGCATTGTCATTATGAAGACTATTCATCGATCCATCATGATTCATGATTTCACTATTCATCGATCCATCATGATTCATGATTTCACTATTCATCGATTCATAATAATTTTTATAATAACATCATCGCATATCGTTAAACTCGGTGATTTTGTACAAAAAGTCGTGAAATCCACATTTAAAACTTTTAAAAAGTAAAAAATGTACGCCAAGTAATTAAAATAGTAGCTTTCCTTAAAAAGTATTTTTTTTTAAATAGTATTTAAAAAAAACAAAAAAACAAAAAAACAATAAAAATATTTAATAAAGTACAAAAACAAAAAAAAAAACAATAAAAATATTTACAAAGTACAAAAACAAAAAAACAAAAAAACAATTAAAATATTTAACAAAGTACAAAAAAAAAAAGAAATCACCGAAACCAGCCAACTATCAACAAAAAACTAGCTTCAATGGATGCGTGGTTAACCCGGGGATTGAGCGTTAACACCAGTTAACCTTATTGTGCGTGAAAATATTAATAGAAAACAAAAACTTATCGAGCAACAACATAAAATTTGGAAATCACGAAAACAGAAGGTCAGGAAAGATAGCCAATTATCAGACAACAAACAGTAAAACAAACGATCAGACAACAAACAATAAAACAAACTATCAGACAACAAACAGTAAAACAAACGATCAGACAACAAACAATAAAACAAACTATCAGACAACAAACAGTAAAACAAACTATCAGACAACAACAAATAGCCAAAGAAACTGTCAGCCAACAACATAAAACTTAGAAATCAGAAATCAGGAAAGTTAAACAATTATCAAACAACAAACATTAAAACAAACTATCAGACAACAACAAATAGCCAAAAAACTATCAGACAACAACAAATAGCAAAAAAACTATCAGACAACAACAAATAGCCAACAAAACTATCAGACAACAACAAATAGCCAAAAAAACTATCAGCCAACAACATAAAACTTGGCGTGCATGGTTAAAAAAAAAAGATCGGCGAAGAAAAAGAAACTTCATTTGAAGATGACTGCTATGTATGTTTCGCATAGTTAATACTACGCGATGTATGCATAGTTAATACTACGCACTGTATGTATAATCAATACTACGTACGATGCGCATAGTTAATACTGCGTACGGTGTGCATAGTTAATACTACGTACTATATGCATAGTTAATACTACGTACATACAGTTAATACTACGTAAGTACGGAACGTCGAATTTCGATAAGATGTTGTGTCTATTTCTACGATTACACGAATACATCCACACCTTCCAACGGCTTTCTTCGGAACTTCCTACGGCCAAATACATTTATTGCATATCCAAATAATAGATGATAGTTTCATTGAAAAATAAGAGAAACAGTGTGTGAATTGTAATCATAGTTTTCTTGAGAAGTCAGGGGTCACGGCCGACGATTTGTTAATTTGAATAATCTTATCGTTTCCTCAATATCAACTTAAAATAAAAAATTGAACTCAGTGGCCTTCAACGTACTCAACGGTTGCAATTAGAAAATAATATTATTCAAAACACAATCAACTGTGTCAGAGAAATTGTAAGTTTTCTGCTCCGATTCAATATTCTCAAGGGTGGCAATCGCATCAAGAAAACAAGTTTCATAAGCGACAAAAAGATCTTTCGGCAGGAATGTTGAGCTTATTGACTCCTGATAATACATGGAAGAAGTAGAATTGAAATTGAAGTAGTACGAAAGAAAAATTGAACTGAGTGATCCAACGAACTCAAATGTTGTCAAATATCTAGAGCTAAATATCAACGAGCTGTCAAATTTTCAACACCGTGAGGCGTATTACTAAATTTCCTTTCGTCTTCCCGATCTTTTTTTTTTTAACCATGCACGCCAAGTTTTATGTTGTTGGCTGATAGTTTTTTTGGCTATTTGTTGTTGTCTGATAGTTTTGTTGGCTATTTGTTGTTGTCTGATAGTTTTTTTGCTATTTGTTGTTGTCTGATAGTTTTTTGGCTATTTGTTGTTGTCTGATAGTTTGTTTTAATGTTTGTTGTTTGATAATTGTTTAACTTTCCTGATTTCTGATTTCTAAGTTTTATGTTGTTGGCTGACAGTTTCTTTGGCTATTTGTTGTTGTCTGATAGTTTGTTTTACTGTTTGTTGTCTGATAGTTTGTTTTATTGTTTGTTGTCTGATCGTTTGTTTTACTGTTTGTTGTCTGATAGTTTGTTTTATTGTTTGTTGTCTGATCGTTTGTTTTACTGTTTGTTGTCTGATAATTGGCTATCTTTCCTGACCTTCTGTTTTCGTGATTTCCAAATTTTATGTTGTTGCTCGATAAGTTTTTGTTTTCTATTAATATTTTCACGCACAATAAGGTTAACTGGTGTTAACGCTCAATCCCCGGGTTAACCACGCATCCATTGAAGCTAGTTTTTTGTTGATAGTTGGCTGGTTTCGGTGATTTCTTTTTTTTTTGTACTTTGTTAAATATTTTAATTGTTTTTTTGTTTTTTTGTTTTTGTACTTTGTAAATATTTTTATTGTTTTTTTTTTTGTTTTTGTACTTTATTAAATATTTTTATTGTTTTTTTGTTTTTTTGTTTTTTTTAAATACTATTTAAAAAAAAATACTTTTTAAGGAAAGCTACTATTTTAATTACTTGGCGTACATTTTTTACTTTTTTTTTTTTACACTAATTTTTACTCGACTTTAGGGTGAAGTTGGATTCGAATATCATCGTTGTGATGTTCTACAACCACTCTACGTTTGAAAAAAAAATCCAATGAAAAATGTTTTGTTATTGCAGCACTTGTCATTACGTTTTATAATTTTCATTGAAAAAAAATATTCTTCAAATTTAAGAACATTTGGTATCTTTTGTAGTTGTAATGGCCTCAATTAGGTAATTTTTTCTTATAATGGAATGACAAGTGCTGCATAACAAAACATTTTTCATTGGGTTTTTTTTTTCATTCGTAGAGTAGTTGTAGAACATTATAACGATTATATTCGAATCCAATTTCACCCAAAAGTCGAGTAAAAATTAGTGTAAAAAAATAAATAAAAAATAATCATTGAATTCGGAGGTGAATTTTCAATTTTTCAAAATTTTTAATAACAAAATCGTGATCAGCGGAAAAAGTTGGTCCAGATTTAAAAAAAAATCAACCGGATAAGTTAATTAGTTCTGTAGATATTCCATGTTTGTGGAATTTGAACGCGCGGATTCACTTTTTGCGCGAGCGCGCGCGGGCCAGAGACGGCCGCCCCCACTCTACCGCCGAACGCGGCGTCACATTTGGCCTCTCAATGAAACGCTGTAATGAACAATAAATTTATATGGGATTTCTCCGCCAATTTTTCTTCAGTTAGCATAAGCCTTAATCTGTACGCTGTCCAATTGTTAGCTCTCTATGTTGAAAAGAACAACTGCAATAATTTTTTAAAAACTAATTATTTTATCTCCCCCTAATTAACTTTTTGCAAACTTCTTTTTTTCTGAAGTCGTAGAAAAACGACCGTTTTCGGAAAATGCCGGTCCTGACTCTGTCACTTGAAAATTCGCGATGGAATTTCATTTGTTTATGAGTTAAAAACGTACCCTCTTTTTGGAGCCGTTTTTCACCCCTTTAATTATGAAAAATCGATTTGCTCCAAAGTGTACATGATTGTCCGACTCTTTCGGATTAACTTCGTTTTTGTTTCATTACGCTGCGACATTCTCCCGCTCTGCAAATTCCTCGCGAAAAAGGTTGGTTTTTTTATAACAAATAGCTTTGCTCGAAAACTATTCATCCGATCGAGCTCCGGTTTTGCACACTTGTTCAGTGTACCGAGGGGCATATATTCTGGGATTTTAGAGGCTGTACACGCATTCTTCAATTAATAATGGAGTATAATAGAAATGGCCATTTTGGCTAGTTTTTAATTTATTGCGAGCGAACTAATCCACCAATTTCAGTTTGCGACCCACCAAATTGTTCGTTTTCTCAATACCTACAAATAATTGCTGAACTTCTTTTCCCTGGAATCAATAGTTTTTACGCTATTTCTCAAAAACATGGTTTTGCCAACTTTGACCGCGTGCCAAAAAAAAGCCTCCCAAAATCTGTGGTTGGAAAGTATCAGGCCTTCATCAGGGACATCGGCCCTACACGAATTCGTCGGTTATAATCGGTCTGGGCCGGTGTCATAAATAAGACCATTTTTTGTATTCAGCTCCTGGACTAGGAAGCTCGGTGTCGGATGCAAGAAAAACGCTTGCACATTAATGCCAAGCGCGGCATTCAAATATATGGGTTATAAAAATTATAACTGAATTCGTTTTATATAAAATAAAATTCGTAAATCCATCTTTTAAAAAAAATGAAATTATTGTCATAAATACGAAGAAAAATAATTAATTTAGATACGAAATACATTTAAATAAATACTTCGTCGTGTGCATATAACAGATGGTGTCTCCTTAATACGAATTACGCCATTTCATTTTTCGTAACATTTTTGAAAAATAATATGCATGTATCTAAACGCAAGAATGTATCAATGGCAAGAAACAATACAAATCCTTTCTATATGGAATAGACACACATTTTGCAATTACGTCATTCGCATCAAATCTCGCTTTTTCGGACCATTGATTACCAACTACAATATTAAACATGCGTGAAGCCACTGGATAATTTGGAAAATCGGTGGGATCCGTCAATGATTGTCCTACCAATATTGGATTTTTATCCTTTAAAGTAATATTATGAATGCGAATGATCTTACCATCTCGCATATAACAAAATTGGTCAGCTTGACTTCTAATCGACAGACAAAAATTTTTGTAGTTAATAAAATTGTAAGATGGAATTGTTGGATGCTCCGAATTTTCGTTACTTCTCCCCGATAAAGTAGGACGTTCAAACTTAGTTCTTCTTCGTTGGACACTGCATATATTATTCTCCACAATTCTGCGATACAATTGTTGTAATGGTTTTTCTGATTTTTTAATCTTTTTCTTTACAGCGTACAAATAACTTTCGAATGAAAATGAACTGAACGAGTCAAGCGGGCCAAACTTCAAAGCATCTTCGGACAGATGAATCAAGTTGTGAACGTTATATACAATAAAATGTTTTCCGTACAGTGTTACGCATTCTGCAACAAAATATCTTATTAATGATTTTGCATATTCATTATTTTCATTGTAATCTTTTTCGTGACACAGAATTCTCATGGCACAATGCAAAGTAATAAAATGGCGTAAATAATGTTGAGGTAAATGATCCTCAAGAATGACTGGACCCAGATAAAGTAAAAAAAGACGAAATTCAGTTGCTTTCCAACGATCTACATGAGTTAATTCCCGAGGTTTTCGCACAAATTCCATCGGAATCAACTTCGCTTTTTCTAATAAGGTGTTCGAAATTCTTTGAACTGTTCCAGCAGAAAACTTAAATTCATGTGGTCCTTTTATAAATGTGAGCAGTATTTTTTTCATGACTCCAAGGCAAACGAGATGCATGTAATCCAGCGGGAATTGTGATACCATGCCTATATCGAGTTTTTCGAATGGTGACATTCCTAAGTGATGGTTTTCATCAATACGTTGGAGAAAATTTGCATCTGTTCTTAATTGGACATCCATATCCAAAAATAACATTCTGTGATTGTCATAATCACCTTCAACACGACATTTTCCGCACCCAAAATACCCATTATGGCCTTTTGTATTTAAGACGAAGACTCGTGCTGGGCTGTCGCAAATTACAGCTCTGATAGTCACTCTAAACACTTTCCCTTTATACACAAATCCATTTTTTAACTTTAAATATTCATTGATGAAATCTTCAAGAAATTCCTGGCACGACTTTGGCTTTTCATATCCATGATATACTCCAATTACAAATGGTTCACATTTTTTTGGGAATATTTCACCAAGGATCGGATACAGTTGACTCTTGGAACTTTTGGAGATCGGTAATCCATCGACGTTAATGTTTATTTGAATGTCAGATGGAATGTGATGATCACCGATACTTGCCATCTGATCTGTTAAAGCTTTCTCCAAACCGTAATGAAAGTACTCTCCAGGTGAAACCTTTTTTACAGCAGTCATATATCTCGGAGTACCGAGAAGTGTTCGAGGATCCGATGGTAAATTTTGAATTCCTTTTAACTCTGCACTTTTCAATATACGTAATAGACTTGCAACTGCACCATGGGTGATTTGGAAATCACAAATTCATTGTGCGAGTTTCTGATGCAAATTATTTGCTGTTTCACTGCAAGAGCTTTCGCTCAAATTTTCACTTTCAGAGTTAGAGAATTCATTTACATTAGCACTTTGTTGTTGATTTACATAATCATTTTCAAATTCTCTCCAGTCGTTGTTTAATGAATCACTACGTGTATTATGAGAATAATCATTGTTAATTTTTAAGTTACAGTGATTACTTGTATCTGCATCGTTATTTTCAGGTAATTTTATTTTTCGTGTACAACTTTTTGGCACGTCACCAAATTTCTCGAGGCGTCGATATCGTTGACTTTTCGACAATTCTCTAAATAATTTTTCTTTAGGCATCTTCAATTGCCATTTATTATGCACCACGTATAATTTTTATGGATATTCTCAAAGAAATATATGCCTTTTCGATATAAAACCTCGATAATTACAATTATTATAGCTCCTGCGTACTCGCAATCAATGTGTCAACACACCGATACAACAGCGCGCAATCTACAGGCTGGAGACGGAACTATTTTTTCTCTGCCAAATCCTAACACGGACCCTGTGGTCGCACCTCTGAAAAGCATCCGTCAGAAAACTTACTGAAGATATCTTTAATATATACGCAAAAAGTTACCTTTTTGAGCTCCGGGATGATAAACGTTTAGGATTTCATGAAAAATAAATAAAAAAGTTATCTGTTAAATATCTTGAATTGGATATCTCTTAATAGTTCTCTGTTTGTTATCATTTCACAGAGCTCTTTTAGTTCACTTAAAAAAGAGCTCTGACAGATATCTTTCCGAGAATCGTGCTGTACGGGAATATTTTTTGAAAATATTTTCTGATGAGAGATTTCTATAAATCTCTGTTGGCATGTCTAAATAAACAGAGTGGAGCGAAATCCAAAAACTGTTCACTCGGTATCAGCTTGGTGCAAACTTCCATCAGCGAAAGCCTTATAATCCATCGGTGTGATAACTTTGTAGAAAACTTTCCAGATCCAGAAATTATCCAAGTACAGCTCAGTACAAAATGTATTCAGAATGTTTTTCTGATGAGAGATTTCTACAAATCTCTATATTGGCATGTCTAAATAAACGGAGCGAAGCGAAATCCAAAAAATATTCACTCCATATTAGCTTGGTGCACATTTCCATCAGCGAGAGTCTTATAATCCATCGGTGTAATAACTTTGTAGAAAACTTTCCAGAAATATTATTCAAGAAAAACTCAGCACAATATTTATTGAGAACGTTTTTCTAATGAGAGATTTGTATAAATTTCTATTGGCATGTTTCAATGAATAGAGTGGAGCGAAATCCAAAAACTGTTCACTCTGTGTTAGCTCGGTGCAAACTTTGATCAGCGACAGCCTTATAATCAATCGGTGTAAAAAGTTTATCGAAAACTTTTCAAAAACATTATTCAATAAAGGTTAGCACATTATTTATTGAGAACGTCATTCTGGTGAGAGATTTCTATAAATCTCTATATTGGCATGTCCAAATGAACAGAGTGAAGCGAAATCTAAAAAATGTTCACTCCGTATTAGCTTGGTGCAAATTTCCATCAGCGAGAGTCTTATAATCCATCGGTGTAATAACTTTGTAGAACACTTTCCAGATCCACAAACATTATTCGAGTACAGCTCAGTACAAAATGTATTGAGAATACAAAATGTATTGGAAATGTTTTTCTGACGAGAGATTTCTACAAATCTCTATATTGGCACGTCCAAATGAACAGAGTAAAGCGAAATTCAAAAAATGTTCACTCTGTATTAGCTCCGTACAAACTTCCATCAGCAAGAGCTTTATAATCTATCAGTGTAATAACTTTAAAATTTTCAAAAACATTATTCAAGAACAGCTCAGTACAATATTTATTGAGAATGTTTTTCTGATGAGAGATTTCTACAAATCTCTATATTAGCATGTCTGAATAAACAAAGTGAAGCAAAATCCATTCAATTCAAAAAATATTTACTCCGTATTAGCTTGGTGCAAACTTCCATCAGCGAGAGTCTTATAATCCATCGGTGTAATAACTTTGTAGAAAACTTTCCAGATCTGGAAACATTATTCGAGTACAGCTCAGTACAAAATGTATTGAGAATACAAAATGTATTGGAAATGTTTTTCTGACGAGAGATTTCTACAAATCTCTATATTGGCACGTCCAAATGAACAGAGTGAAGCGAAATCCAAAAAATGTTCACTTCGTATCAGCTTGATGAAAACTTCCCTCAGCGACAGCCTTATAATCAATCAGTATAAAAAGTTTATCGAAAACTTTCCAGAAATATTATCAAGAAAAACTCAGCACAATATTTATTGAGAATGTTTTTCTAATGAGAGATTTCTATAAATTTCCATCAGCTTGGTGCAAATTTCCATCAGCGAGAGTCTTATAATCCATCGGTGTAATAACTTTGTAGAACACTTTCCAGATCCACAAACATTATTCGAGTACAGCTCAGTACAAAATGTATTGAGAATACAAAATGTATTGGAAATGTTTTTCTGACGAGAGATTTCTACAAATCTCTATATTGGCACGTCCAAATGAACAGAGTAAAGCGAAATTCAAAAAATGTTCACTCTGTATTAGCTCCGTACAAACTTCCATCAGCAAGAGCTTTATAATCTATCAGTGTAATAACTTTAAAATTTTCAAAAACATTATTCAAGAACAGCTCAGTACAATATTTATTGAGAATGTTTTTCTGATGAGAGATTTCTACAAATCTCTATATTAGCATGTCTGAATAAACAAAGTGAAGCAAAATCCATTCAATTCAAAAAATATTTACTCCGTATTAGCTTGGTGCAAACTTCCATCAGCGAGAGTCTTATAATCCATCGGTGTAATAACTTTGTAGAAAACTTTCCAGATCTGGAAACATTATTCGAGTACAGCTCAGTACAAAATGTATTGAGAATACAAAATGTATTGGAAATGTTTTTCTGACGAGAGATTTCTACAAATCTCTATATTGGCACGTCCAAATGAACAGAGTGAAGCGAAATCCAAAAAATGTTCACTTCGTATCAGCTTGATGAAAACTTCCCTCAGCGACAGCCTTATAATCAATCAGTATAAAAAGTTTATCGAAAACTTTCCAGAAATATTATCAAGAAAAACTCAGCACAATATTTATTGAGAATGTTTTTCTAATGAGAGATTTCTATAAATTTCTATTGGCATGTTTCAATGAATAGAGTGGAGCGAAATCCAAAAACTGTTCACTCTGTGTTAGCTCGGTGCAAACTTTGATCAGCGACAGCCTTATAATCAATCGGTGTAAAAAGTTTATCGAAAACTTTTCAAAAACATTATTCAATAAAGGTTAGCACATTATTTATTGAGAACGTCATTCTGGTGAGAGATTTCTATAAATCTCTATATTGGCATGTCCAAATGAACAGAGTAAAGTGAAATTCAAAAAATTTTCACTCCGTATTAGCTCAGTGCAAACTTCCATTAGCGAGAGCTTTATAATCTATCGGTGTAATAACTTTAAAAACATTATTCAAGAACAGCTCAGTACAATATTTATTGCGAATGTTTTTCTGATAAGAGATTTCTACAAATCTCTATATTGGCATGTCCAAATGAACAGAGTGAAGCGAAATCCAAAAAATGTTCACTCCGTATTAGCTTGGTGCAAATTTCCATTAGCGAGAGTCTTATAATCCATCGGTGTAATAACTTTGTAGAAAACTTTCCAGATCCAGAAACATTATTCGAGTACAGCTCAGTACAAAATGTATTGAGAATACAAAATGTATTGAAAATGTTTTTCTGACGAGAGATTTCTACAAATCTCTATATTGGCATGTCCAAATGAACAGAGTAAAGCGAAATTCAAAAAATGTTCACTCCGTATTAGCTCGGTGCAAACTTCCATCAGCGAGAGCTTTATAATCTATCGGTGTAATAATTTTCAAAAACATTATTCAAGAACAGCTCAGTACAATATTTATTGAGAATGTTTTTCTGATGAGAGATTTCTACAAATCTCTATATTAGCATGTCTAAATAAACAAAGTGAAGCAAAATCGATTCAATTCAAAAAATATTTACTCTGTATTAGCTTGGTGCAAACTTCCATCAGCGAGAGTCTTATAATCCATCGGTGTAATAAATTTGTGGAAAACTTTCCAGATCCGGAAACATTATTCAAGTACAGCTCAGTACAAAATGTATTCAGAATGTTTTTCTGTTGAGAGATTTCTACAAATCTCTATATTGGCATGTCCAAATGAACAGAGTGAAGCGAAATCCAAAAAATGTTCACTCCGTATTAGCTTGGTGCAAATTTCCATCAGCGAGAGTCTTATAATCCATCGGTGTAATAACTTTGTAGAAAACCTTCCAGATCCAGAAACATTATTCAAGAAAAGCTCAACACAATATTATTGAAAAAAGGAAAAGGTTAAGTCGAAGAAGGTTAAAGACTTTGACACTCAGCACTGACGTTTTAATTTTTCGGTGATTTGCTTACTTCGCAACATGACGAATGTGATATATATATCGTTTCGATTTTTCGTTAATTTGCGTACTTCGCAGCATGACGCATGTGATATATATATCGTTTTGAAATTTAGTGGAGAAAAAATCAGCTCAAATTTATGAGTTTACACATGTAGCCTAAACAATCCATGCTCTAACTAGGCTCAATCGAAAGAAAAAAATAACAATTAATCGGTAAAATGTGATTACATTTTCGATTAGGGGAACAGGATCGGAAATATAAGTGATTTAAAATCTTGGATGACAGCTAGCAGCCCATATTCCTGTATATAATATCCGTGGCAGGTCTCTGACGTCAGGTCATAAAAAAATTTTTTTTTTTAATTACTTGGCGTCGAGACGCTGCCGCGTCTCTTGATATGCAGGTGAATGTTTTGTCAAAGTACAAAATGACCGTGCGTACATGCAAATTTATAATACAACTGAGGAAGAAATAGATATAAAGATTCCTACGTTAGAAGTTCATGAAGTCGAGGAAATAAAAATTCCATTATCAATTGCTCACGAAAAAAGTTCAGTAAGCGAAAGAATAAATTTTGTAAGGGAAAACAATAATAAAATGTCAAAAGTAACAGAAAAGATGGTATTGCTAGTTAAAGTGCACGAAACAGAGAAAAGATTTAATGGGATTAAAAAATTATTAAGATGGGATCATTTACAACACGAAGAAAAAATTCATGTAGAAACCTTGGTAAAGAAATACTCCGATCGTTTTCATATTCCAGGAGAACCTTTAAATTCAACAAGTGTTTATAAACATAGAATCACAACGAATTCAGATATTCCTTTAACAACTAAACAATATCGCACACCACAATATTTAAAATCGAAAATAAATGAACAAATGGAGGAAGGACTCGACACAGGCATTATTCAGCCTTCAGAGTCTCCGTATAACAGTCCAGTATGGATCGTACCTAAAAAACCAGATTCTAATGGGAATAAAAGATGGCGCGTAGTCATTGATTTTAGAAAATTAAATGAAAACACAATAACAGATGCTTATCCGCTACCTAACATAACCGATATACTCGATCAATTAGGAGGTTCAAAATATTTTTCTGTATTCGATCTTGCGTCTGGTTATCACCAAATCGAAATGGAACCAAAAGATAAACACAAAACAGCTTTTTCGACACAACAAGGACATTGGGAATTGAACCGAATGCCATTTGGTTTAAAAAACGCTCCAGCAACGTTTCAAAGATTAATGGATACTGTTTTAAGCGGTCTACAAGGAATATCAATGTTTGTTTATTTAGACGATATAATAGTTTTTGCGAAAAATTTAGAAGAACATGGAAAAAGAATAGATGATTTGATGCAAAGATTGCGTAAAGCCAACTTACAATTACAACCAGATAAATGCGAATTTTTACGTCCAGAAGTGAATTATCTAGGGCACATTATAAGTGAAAATGGTTTAAAACCTGACCCATCTAAATTAGAAGCAGTAAGGAAATTTCCAGTACCTAAGAAACAAAAAAATATCAGAGCTTTTCTCGGATTAACGGGATATTATAGAAGATTTATTAAAAACTTTTCAAAGATTGCAAAACCCTTAACAAAATTGTTAGAAAAAGATAGAAATTTTGAATGGTCTCAAGAAACTCAAAATGCTTTTGAAAATTTAAAAGAAGTCTTATGTACTGCACCAGTATTACAATATCCAGACTTTTCAAAACCTTTTATTATAACTACTGATGCCTCTGGATTCGCTATAGGCGCAGTATTATCTCAAGGAGAAATCGGAAAAGATAAACCGATAGCATACTTCTCTAGAGTCTTACGAGGAGCAGAATTAAAATATGATACATATGAAAAAGAAGCACTTGCGATTGTGCAAGCAGTT
Organism: Heteropelma amictum; assembly: GCA_959613375.1. NCBI lineage: Eukaryota > Metazoa > Arthropoda > Insecta > Hymenoptera > Ichneumonidae > Heteropelma > Heteropelma amictum. The sequence goes on along the minus strand of OY390728.1, from coordinate 1,663,702 downwards.
AAATATTTCAGACCATATATTTACGGACATAAATTTACATTGGTCACAGATCATAAACCGTTAGTTTGGTTTCAAACAGCAAAAGATGCAAATGCCAGAGTGTTAAAATGGCGGTTGAAATTAGCTGAATATGAATATGATGTTAAATATAAACCAGGAAAAGTTAATTTAAACGCGGATGCTTTATCACGCAATCCAGTTGAAGTAGTAAACGTTACTACTCGTGCTCAAACGAAAAAAGAAAAAGAAAATGAAAACTCTCTCGATTCTGAAATGCAACAAATAATTGATAAATTAAAATCAAATGAAATAAACCCAAGAGAAAATGAATTCAATAATAAAATTGAAAGTAAGAAAAATAAAAATATAGTAAAAGAAAAAAATACTATTGAGAAACCTCGGAAAAAAGGGGTAGGCCATCTAAACGAGTATTGGACTCCATAGAGGCAAAGGTAAATGAATCCATTAAAACAGGACACAAGGAAGGACCCAGTGAGGATGTTCGTGATCCTGAGGATTGTAATTATTTCCCAATGAATGATTCGAGTTCTGAAGAGGTAATAGAGTCAGACTGCGAATCGGAAGATTCATTAGAGGAAAAGTTAGTAGAAAAGAAAATGAATAATAAAGTAAAATCAAACATAGTAGTTTCAAAAGAAATGTTTGAGTTCAGGAAAGACAATTTGGCATATTTTGTCGACGGAAGCGGACATCCATGTGATGAGGGCTCCAAGAAATTAGAAAAATTGGATAGACTGCCTCCCGTAGAAGCCGTTAGCTTGGGTAGTGTATGTCATCGGAAGATAAATAAAAAATCTTACTTTGGGTTAGTAATTCGAGAATCAAGAGGAGAATCGTTGATTAAAATAAAATCAAATATTGCAAAAAGTTTAGTTCGATTAAAAATGACTATGAACGAAAAAAATATTGATACAGTTTCAATTGCTTATTCAAAATATATTGAAAATATCCAATGGGAAGAAATAATGACAATGATAGAATCAATATTCGAAAGTGAAAAAATTAAAGTGATAATTTGTCTTGGCACAATTAGATATGTTCCAACTGAGGATGGAGATTTAATATTTTTCGAATCTCATAATTCGCCAATGGGTGGACACAAAGGAGTATCGAAAACATACAATCGAATCAAACATAATTTTTATTGGGAAAATTTAAAAGAGGATGTGCAACGACGAATTCAACAATGTTTGGATTGTCAATTAAAAAAATTAGTTAGAGTAAAGACAAAACAGCCGATGATAATAACTGACACTCCAGGAACAGTATTTGAAAAAATTGCGATGGATATTGTTGGTCCATTACCGAAAACAAGTAAAGAAAACGAATATATACTAACTATTCAAGATAGTTTATCAAAATTTTGTGTTGCAATTCCGTTAAAAAACATGACAGCTATTACAGTAGCTGATGCATTCATAAAACAATTCATTTGTATTTTCGGTGCACCAAAAGCATTATTAACTGATCAGGGTCGAAATTTTATTAGTGCATTCATGCAACGAATAACAAAACGTTTCAAAATAAAGAAAATACAAACTACGGCATTTAGGCCACAATCAAATGGATCATTGGAACGGTCCCACCATACGTTGGGAGAATATTTAAAACAATATACAGATAAAGAAAAAGAATGGGATGATTGGCTCGAATTAGCCACCTTCTCAAATAACACATGTGTTCACGAAGGTACGAGATATACTCCGTATGAATTAGTATATGGAAAAATTGCTCGAGTACCGACGAATGAACCATTGCACGATTTGGATCGTATTCCCACGTATGACAATTATATATCTGATTTAGTAAAAAGATTGACAGATATCAGAACACTCGCATATGAAAATTTGGTAAATTCAAAGTTTAAATCGAAAAAATATTATGATAAAAAAATAGTACCGATAAAATTACAAAAAGGAGATAATGTTTTTCTCTCCAAAGGACCAAAACCAAATAAACTAGGAGATCATTATGATGGACCTGATGAAATTTTAGAAGTTTTTCCAAACGGAAATGTGAAAATACAAATTAAAAATAAAGCTAAAATCGTTCATCCGAATCGATTAAAAAAATCACACATTTCATTATCAGAAGCTAGTAAACAAATGAAGAAGAAAATAAAAAATAAAAATAGGGAAAAAGACCCAGATTATATACTATAATATAATTTTGATTGTTACAGGAAAATGGAAATGTTACAAATTTTAATAATGTCAATATTATGGAAATCTGCAATAGCCATAATTGGTTACGACTGTGGAACAAAATCTTTAAATATGACGACGGTATCGCTATTGGACATTGACGAATGCGATATAGAATCTCAACACGTAGAAACTTCTCATACAAACGTATTTCTTCTTCAAACGAACGAATATGACTTTGTAGATGAATTTCAATGTAAAATCGAAATTAGTAGAACAATTCATTATTGCGGTATGCATTCACATGTGGCGATTGTTGACAATGCGTACATGGATTACATACTTCCTATTTCACGAGAAACGTGTCAGATAGCGCACAATCATGGCACGGCGCGAATTGGAAATACAATAATTGATGGATTGATAATAAATACAACCACCACTAGAAGTATTACTTTAGCAGGAAAAGCTGCACATGATGCTTCATGTATGGGTACACAATATTCAGACCCGTACGGCACTTGGGATGATGTAGTTGTAATGGGAACTGCAAAAATTAGTTTAAGATCATCAATGATTCGAGTAAAAGTAAATAGCAATAAGGTTTATCTTACTTCAGGACATAGTTGTACTTCAAACCAAGGACATTGTATCGATCCAGAAGGAGGATACACGTTTTGGGACTCATTACCGAGAAAGTTTGTAAAGATTATACATATTCAATGCTATACACAGGTTTAGCGACGAAATTGAAAACAAAAGATGAAACCGTATATACAGTTAAAGTAGAAGATACAAGTTTTTCATTAGCTATTACTGGAATAGAAAATTCGTGTGGTCTCACTATACTCAAGAAAAAACATCTTAAATTGTTTATTATGGAAGGTAAAGATCTAGGAATTCTTGGAAAAAACAATGCTGTTAAAATTATGCCTGATAATATGGATATGTTTTTATATGTAAATGCGAAATTTGTTTACGTCGAGAGACATGTGAGGTCACAAGTTCAAACTTTATACAGAGATGTTATGATACACCGTTGTAAATTAGAAAAAGAAGTCTTAAAAAATAGTTTAGCGATAGCATCGACTCAACCGGATGAATTCGCGTACCGATTCATTAAAGGACCAGGATACATGGCAGTATTGGCAGGAGAGGTGGTCCACATCATTCAATGCGTACCAGTCGAAGTAAAGGTACAGCATGCGGAAGAATGCTTCAACCGTGTACCAGTTGTAAGAGGAAACGAAACTTATTTCTTAACACCAAAGACACATATTATTACCAATCATGCTACGAAAATACCCTGTAATTCACCGTTGTTACAATGCTATCAATTGGGGAATACTTGGTACAAATTTATGCCAAAACCTGTAGAGGCAATTCCACCGTTGAGCTTAAAGCCCGACACTAAAATAACATGGAATTATAAAAATCCAATTCATCTGGCTACAAGCGGAATCTACAGCGAAGACGATCTAGACACAATGCGGAACAGAATAATGTTCACAATGGAACAAACCGCAATACTAGAAAATGTCGCACAAAGAGTAACAAATGGATCACACAGGAATAGTGCATCACTCTACAACATTTTCGATGAAGAATCACTCGATAAACTTGCAGAAAACGCATGGAAAAAGACATGGGGTCGATTCTTGAAATTCGGCACAATCAGCGCGGGTTTCATTGGCATATTCATGGTGCTCAAAATCTGTAAAATGATTGTAGATACCTTTGTACATGGATACACTCTACACACCGTCTATGGATGGTCACTCAAATTAATCGGAGCCGTGTGGGACTCAGTTACTCATTTGTTATTACATTTGGCAAATAACCAACGAAACACAGAAGCAGAACAGCAAGCAGTACGTCTATCGGACCTAGAGGGAGGAGAAGATCTCATTCCACCAGTAGCTGCGGATACAAAGATTTACCCCGATCTCGAAACGGAGGAAAATCAAATCGAGGTTAAAAGAATCTTTGTGAATTAATAAGTTAAGGAAAATCTTACAAAAAAATTTAATAAAATGAAAAACTGAATAAACGACAAGAAAAATAAGAAGATATTCGAAATCGACTGAGTAAGTACGAATGGACATGTACCTCCAACTAAACTGTCATAACATCCTTCAACACGTTCAACATCACCAGCGTCGTCATCATCAACAATTTCAATGGGAAACTCAGGAGTTACAACAAGGAAGAAAATCGATTTACGTAGAAAATAGGTAATTCTCGTACACATGAATAGAATTACGTGAATATATATATTAAAATGAGACAAAAATATTAATTAAAAGGAGTTCATATTGGGAAACGAAATAACTTTTGGTTATTGATATAATTTTTTTTTTTTTTTTTTTTTTTTTTCTTTCGGTCGTTCTCGTTCACTTTGTCTCACTCGTACTACCGTCTATGTAGGGGGGTGTGACGTCCGTCGAAACTCCGTAGTTCTTTTTTTTCTCTCTTCGAGAAATTCTTTAGATAACGTTACAAGAGCACACAGAACATCTAGACTCTAATAAACATTTTCTATATATAACTTCCCACGAGTCTTAAAAATAAACACACGTGTTCAAAAAAATACCAACGGACCGAAAGGGGAAACGCATGGGGACTAGAAAATGCATTCCCACGAAAGAGAGTGATATGCCGCAACCTTTCGAGAACCGCTTATCTCGCGACTAGTAGACGCCATAAGTAGATAGAGAACATCAATATTTTTAAGTACCAAAATTCCAAGAAAAACAAAATCTTAAATATTTCCACGATCATAAAACTTTATGCAGCTGCTCTTAAAACAAACGTAACACTTTTCAAATACTCTCAACATTGAAATATTTTTCTTTTAACAGTAAAACATTTTAAACAGACAAATGAAATCTCAATGTTAAAATAAATAAATTAATCATTGATAAATAATAATGAGGAAACAAAATAACAATGAAAATAATAGATAATTCATTTGGAATAATTATAACAATTGAAACGGACGACACGAAAAGAAAAGATATGTAACGCTATTAAATAAGTTGTCATTAAGAGACATGACGTAAATCACAAAGCAAATGCTAATATGTTTAAAATAACAATATGCGATTTAACAAACATTGAATAACATTATAAATAAAATATTGTATACCTGAGTGTCATCGGCATGTACATGATAGCGACAGTAACGTAAATTACAGCCAATATCATTAACAAAAATTGCGAATAGGAGTGGGCCCAGAACAGAGCCTTGAGGTACACCACAATTAATAGGCGACCACTCCGCAACATTACCATAATCATCTACAACTGCTTGCGAACGATTACTTAGGTATGATGCAAACCAGAGAAGAGAAGACCTAGAGAGTCCTAACTCAAGAAGCTTAAGAAGGAGCTTATCGTGAGGAACCGTGTCAAAAGCCTTCGTAAAGTCAAATAAGACAAGTATAGTAATGCACCTCTCATCAACAGCCTTCCGAGTGTCTTGACACACCTTGAGCAGCGCAGTTTGAGTACTGTATCCTTTCCGAAAGCCCGATTGGGAAGGACACAATAGACCTCGCCTTTCAACAAACGCATACAACTGATCATAAACAATCTTCTCATATAATTTTGCAATGGAGCTGAGGTTAGCAACCGGACGCGTGTCCGCTGGCGAAGCAGGAGGGCAAAGTTTGAGTAACGGTCTAATATAAACACGCTTCCAAATCACCGGCACGTGCGACAACCGGAAGCCCTCATTAAAGAGAAGTGCTAAGACAGATGCAATAGTCAGCAACGCATTGTGAATCGCAAACAGCGAGAGGCCATCAGGTCCAGCGTGCAGAGACGACACAGTTGAAGTTTTGATTAAGGTCCCCATGTATGCAGCCGAAACAGGCATGAATTGAAACTGGAGAGACTGTGTAATGAACTTCGAAGGGCAAAGGTTACGTACAAAGTTTATGAGATCAACTTTCATGGCCTGATTCATAATACCGGTATAATAGTTATTCAGTTCACTAAGCGTAAAGAAATTGAATGGTGAACCCTTCTTTGATTTAATTAGGCCCAGAGAAGCTAGCTCACGCCATATCTCATTCGAGCCACGAAGCCCTTGGAACCGCCGGACTAAGTATTGTTCCTTTGCAGTACGCAGATCCTTTGTTAAACAGTTGCGATATTCCCTAAAAATAGCCAGTGATAAGGCACATGACGATCGCCTCGCTCGCTTATACAGCAAAGATTTAAACTTAATGCCTTGACGGAGTGCATCATTAAGCCATGGCGCTTGGTAACGCTTTGGAGTGAACGTTTTAAACGGTGCAGTGCGATCCATTACCTCCGTAAGTACTAAGGACAAATTATCTACGCATTCTACAAGGCAATCACTGGAACTAACGGAGGTAGATTGAAGTAATGCATTGTATAGTGTGGAGTCCAAAAGCGCGACAGAAAAGGATTCTGGATTAAAAGCCCTAATATTGCGACGCAAAATGCACCGAGTAGCTGGAACCGGTGTATTAAAATTATACTGCAACTCAAGGAGATCGTGTCCACCAACGAATGGAATATCACTCTTAGTAAAAGAAACTACCTTAGTTATATCATCAACCAGAATAACATCAAGCCACGAGTTCGACACATCAGTATGATACGTCGGCTCAGAGTCAATAACATACATCGAATGGCTTGATGCAGAATTCCGAAGGTATACTGACTCAAAATGATTTTTCAAGAGGTCACAGTTGTGACGGTCCAGCATTACTAACGTAGACGATACGAGTGGAAAGAATTATAGGTGGCCGTAGCGCAGTGGTTAGCGCTCATCGCTCTCATCGCGAGGACCCGGGTTCGAGACCATCCAGCGGCTCACCATTCTTTTCACTCATCGTCACTGGACCGTCCCCACCACTGCAAGACCGTTCGAGTCATCACACAGTTAAAATCACCTCCGATAACAATATTTCTGTACGCAAATGAAAGCCTTGATATAATTTCGTTCAGCTCCTTGAAGAGAAGACCTTTTGGACGGCGATATATGGAGATAAACAGCAGCGGCTCACTCGATGTGGAACGCAAATCTAATACTAAGAATTCCGGCGCATTAAGCACTGAGTTATCAGACACAGCCAGTACCTTACACCGCAATGAGTTGTGAATGTAACACGCTACTCCACCACCCCTGCATAAATGTCGATCATGACGGATAAGAAAATAGTCCCGAATCGATACGAGATCACTAGCAATGCCCGTGTGTAACCACGTTTCAGAGATGGAGACAACATGATGCGCATGAGATGAAATATATTCCCTCACCATGTCAATATGACCCAGTAAGGAATTAACATTAAATTGAGCCATGCTGAGACCCGAGGGTGATCGAATCGTGTTTGAATTCGCAGCTGGCGGATCACACACTGACTCCCGCAGTCAATTCAGCTTCTGTAGGTCTTCCACAGTTGTTATAGTCGTGACAGGTGCGCCATCAGCCCTACGAATACAAATCGCCCCCGCTCTAATCCAGACATATGCAAAACCATTCGCTTTCGCGAATACCTTGACTTGACGTAGGAGACGATATGGCTCAGACGGGATGAACTCATTCACATAGATGTTGCCTCCAATATCACAGTCGAAAACATCACGCAATTTGAGTACTTTATACTCGCGCTTTTTTTGATAAGATAATCTCGCACTTGTGACGATTTCAGCTTCACTACAATACGCGCTCTAGCATGAGAATTATTCTTCGATGTGTTAGGCTTGTGAGTCGGTATTATAAAAGCCTCTAATATGTCAGCAATAAGATCTTGTGCCCCTAACTTATCAAATACTCGCTCCGCTACAGATCGCGGGTTATCGATCAGAGTAAACGGTAGACCGGATACCACTATTTCAGCACACGGCGGCATAGACGTGACGGACGCTAGCTTGCCATCCACCTCCATAGCTAAAGCCCGGTGTACACGACGCTTGTTTTGCTGCTAGATTGCTTGCGGGGACCTAGAATGGCTGCTGTGTTGGTAGCGCTGCGAGAAAATGACGTCACTGTTGGCTTCGAAGCGTGGTCGTGTGCTGTATCTCGGTGGTAGAACGCGTGCTATTTTTCTTGCTGGATGTTCAGATAGTACCCCGTGTTGCAAAATGACGGAACGGAATAAAATGTGGACGGCGGAGGAAGTCGCGTTATTAATTGAAGCCTATCGAGAAGAGCCATGCTTATATGCTACAAATACGCCAAATTATCACAACAAAAATCTCAGAGCAGCGGCTCTTCAGCGAGTGAGTGACACCGTATCAAGGTTAAGGCATTCGGTAACGCCGAAAGAATGCTCGACAAAATTCCATAATTTACGAAACCAATTTAATATTGAACACGCAAAAGTGAAAACCTCGTTCAAAAGCGGAACTGGCACTGATAACGTAAGTATTAATTACAAAATAAGTTGATCAAACTTTTGAAATATTATAAAATAATAATTTTATTTTATCCATACATTTTAAGATTTACACTCCAAGCTTATGGTACTACGATAAGCTACTTTTTCTTGACTCATACGTCACACTTAGGAAGAGCAAAGATTCTGGAAGAAAAAAAAATTTTCAATCAGATTCGCAAAGTCAGGTAATGTCTAGCTCGATACTCCTACATTCTAATGTGAGGCTTGTTAGAATATTCGCTACGGTTCTGTTCCTTATGTTTCCAGGTTACTCTTATCGACGCAGCAATAGAAGATTCATCAACCGATGAGATATTCGAAAATATCGAATATCTGCAAGAAGTCGAAGAAGAAATTCTGCTACCCCCAGTGCGGCAAACGAATACACCTGTAATAAATAGTGTGCGCATTCCACTGAGCAGCTCGCCATCGCCATCGTCATCAATCACGAATCGCCACGAAGAGAGTTTTGTTTTTCAACGTCCCAGTATCGTCAGTCCTATTCCATCCACTTCTTCGTCATCAGGCGTATACACGACAAACCCACGAAAAAAAAAAAATGCTCGCTCCGATCCACACCAACAGGAATATACGAAAGCTGTTGAAGCCATTGCGAAATCGATGTCCGAACCCATTAATGTGAATTTCGGTGGCGTGCAAAACCCATTAATGGACCCAGATTATTCATTTGCAATGTTCTTGACATCCCTGTTCCACCGTTTTGAAAATTTTGACTTGAAAATGGAGGTAATGCAAAATGTCATGCAGACAGTTACTAACGCATTAGCGGCAGATCGTGAACGTAGTAATAATTAGAGAAAAAATAGCTATAAATAGGTGTCAAAAAATGGAGGACTGTCCCAACTTTTTTATTTTTAAGATGTATTAATGACAATCATAAAACTAATAAGGCATTTTAATTATAAGCGAAAATGATATTTTTGTTTTTTATTTGTCAAGTTCTCTGTGAATAAAAATAAAACTTGAAATTTTGGTGAAATATTTCTTTGAAAACTTGAAGATTGGATTTTCTTAGAATTGTAGAAATAATAGAAAATAATTAAATGATGTAAATTCTAACGAATGCTCGTTGAAAAAGAGCATGATAATTATTCAGAAGGAAAGGATGACGGGAAGACAATCGCAATTTTTTGTCACTATGGGAAAAGAGAAAAAATAGAGAGACAGATAAAAAACAGACAGAATAAAGATGATAGAAAAAGAGAGAGAGAGAGAAAGAAAAAAAGCAGAGAGATGAAAGAGAAAAAACGAAAAAAGACGGAGATATGAAAGACAAAAAGAGAGAGGAGAGAATAAAGAAAAGTCTAAGATGAGAGAAAAAAAATACGAAAAAAACACAGAGATAGAATAGCAAAAAAAAGCCAAAAAGGGACAGAAAAAGAAACGGTCCGAAAGATGGAAGAAAAAGAGAATGGGAGGAAAGAAAATAAGGCAGAGAGATGAGAGAGAAAAAAAAGCGAAAAAAACGAGAAAGACAGAGATGAAAAAATGGGTTCGTTTAGGTTTGTTGAGTGGACTCTTCCAGAAGAGTTCAATTGCTATAAGTAATTACGATATTAAACAGGGAGAGTTTTTTTGAGTATTTTTTATTTGTGATTTATAACATTAATGAAAATTGATCGCAAAAAAATTCAAACTCAAATAATGAACTCCTTGCTTATTATGTACAATTTATACATCGACTTACGCCATTCGCTACGCTTCGCAAAATTTAATTTCCTCGCTCAATAGCGGTGTACTGAAATGGAACAGTACCCACAGTGTTAAAATACTCACAAAATTTATCTCTAATTTCCAAAGATTCATTACTGCCACGATTACAACATAGATGTGAAGAATTGTTCGGCATTTCGGACAACATTTCACTATTATTACCATCATTGCCTGGAATTCTGTAACTGTGGTATATACCACCGATCGCAACTATTTATGCTTTTATTAATAAGGTAATTATGCAAAAGTACACACGCGTACGTTATCGTTTCGACTTTTTCAACGGAAAGAGGCACTGTTGTGAGTAAAATTCGCCATCTATTTGCAAGGATACCGAAAGCATTCTCACTTGTTCTACGAGCACGGCTTAGTCTATAATTGAACACTCTCTTGTCAAGCGTTAAATTTCGATTCGGATACGGTTTCAATAAATTAGGTTTTAACGCGAACGCATCGTCACCGACAATTACGTAAGGCAATTTGTGAGCAAATCCGAGCAATTCACGCGGAACAGGCAAATTCAGTGTCCCGTTGTTCAGTCTAGTCCCTAATGAACTTTCTCGAAAAACAGCGGAGTCATGCATGCGTCCATTTTTCCCAACGTTGATGAATATAAATCTGTACTCTGCATCGACGAGACCCATTAGTACTATGCTATCTTTTCCTTTGTAGTTGCGATATAGCGAGCCATCCTTGCGTGGTGGACGGAAATTAATATGTTTTCCGTCGAGTGCGCCAATACAATGAGGAAAATTCCACAGAGACTCGAACTTGTAAGCGATGAGCTCCCATTGTTCCGGCGTTGATACAAACTTCAACACTTTCGAGTCGAGAACTTCGATAATCGCATCTAAAGTTTCGGTAACTATTCTTGAGATGGTGACCGCAGCTATGCGGGTGGAGTAACTCAGATCTTGGAATGTGTTTCCTGTTGCCAAATATCGCAGAGTTGTAAGAAGTCTGTCCTTGGGTGAAATGGCTTGACGCATCACTGTATCTTGCTTTTGAATGCGTGGTGTTACAAGTGCTAGCAATTCGTTCCATGGATCTTGTAGCATTCGCGTATAGTTGGTAAAGCTGGCAGGATCTTCAGGGCTAATGAAAACAGAAATTCCAAATACATCACATTTATAAATACTATGAATGAAAAATAATTAAGACAAAGTTACACACCCAAGCTCCTCGGACACCATATTCAGAACACTCCGTTCTCTGTCTCTCCGCAATAACCACTCACGACTCCACAATTTACGCTTCGATTTTTCAGCCCGAAGCTCACTTTTTCTTTTGAGGTCATTTATTAAAATAACGGCAGCAATTGTTCTTCTACGACGAACTATTTCTGCTCCGATCACTGCTTCTATATCCATAGGATCCATAGCTATACAAGCTATACGTGCATGGAGACTAGAGTAGTTCCATGCATACGTGCTTGGCCATAGCGGCCATGTTGGCTTTGCACGCATGGTAACCAACCTAGCAGCAAGCATCGTGTAAAGCCAAGCTAGCATAGAAGCCATGACCGCACCCAGCGCCATAGCCAACTTTGAACCCAGCGGCAAGATCTAGCGAACAATCTAGCAGCAAAACAAGCGTCGTGTACACCGGGCTTAAGTCATTTATACGACTTTGGGAATTTTGCACAACAGACGTTAGCTTAGTGACATCAGAGTTAGTGGCGGCAAGATTGGTCTCTATAACCTCTATCCTATCCACAATCACTTTCTGCGACTTAGCAAGACTCACTAGCTCACCACAAATGTCTGATATATTTTGCACAACACCAGTCAAGGTGCTCCGAATGTCCTGGAGGTTCGCATTGACGGTCACGTTTTGTGCTTGCGTTGAAGCCGAAAGATTCTGCAATAACGATACCACTTCACTAAGCGATGCGGCCGCAGGTTGTGAACCCCGATGAATAGGCGAACTATCAGGGGTACGTGGCGTAAGAATAGACCGCTGCATCACACAGTGGTCACATTTGAACGGCAGCGCATGATTATCATCCGGATCGAAGCTTAAATGAGTAATCACACACTCTAAGTGAAAAGTGTTACCACAATCACCAGCACAAGTAATGTTTTTCTTCACGTTCCTGCTCAATGGTCTGTTGCAAATGACACAGGTCGACATATTAATTGCCGTAGTGTGAGACGTAGGGGAAAGGCAGATGTCCTGTAGTACCGATCTAGTAATCTCACTACTCACAAGTAATCGGCGTTATCGACCAAGATTACCGATCAACTAGTGACCGCAGATATCGACGAGCACAGACAGCAAGTACTAAGCGCCAAAAACACAGCAGCCCAAAAGTGAGGTTATGATTTCATCAATGATCAAAGCTCAATTTGTTCATTAATTCCACTGCTAAGGTGCCAAGAAAATAATACCAAAGGATAGATGGCATAGAAACGCATGCACCAGTCTGAAACAAAAAGGCCCGAAGGCACAGGCAAGCAGCAACACAGCCAAGCAGAGTAGAGCAAGATTGACAGCAACTGTCCATACTCACAGAGAGAGAGAGAGAGATTTCTCCTAGCTCCTCTGTATCAACATGATTAAACTTTTCCATTATTCTATCATTATTCATTTCAAAACCTGTTAATATTCTTCTTCTGTTAGGACTTCCCGTTGTATCTTGTTGAATTGAGTTGACTATGTTACTTATCCTTTGCACATAATACGCATTAAACTTATCAGCTATACTTCCTCCCGTTACCTCATTCAATGTCTCGAAATCTATATTTTCTATCTTTTTTACTGACCTTACTTCTCCTTTGATAACATCTTTTAATGTTTTCCACATCTTCGTCGCATCCTTCTTATTCTCGTCTATCATCTTTTCATAGTAATCCTTCTTCTTTTCTCTGATTAATTTCACTACTGCATTTCTTTCTGCTTTAAACTGTTGCCATTGATTCTCTGATCCAGTGACAATCGCTACTTTATAAGTCTCGTCTCTTCTTGTCGCTGTTTCTGTTATATCTTCGGAGTACCATTTTTTCCCTTCCCAAACCCTTGGTATCCGAACTGTTCGCTTAGGTGCACACATATCTATTGCCTCTACTATATTATCGATAAACATTTTTGCTCTTTGGTTTACTTCTACCGCTTGCCTTTGTCTTATTATGCTGTTTATGGGTTTATGGGTTCCGCAGAAATGGCGAGTTTTCCGCTGGGGTGTTAGCGTTCATAACAGCTGTGTGGTATCTGCAACATGCGCCATTTTGATTTTGTATACGTGTACTATTTTTGTTTTGTTATTGTCGATTTGAAGTCTAATGTTATTATAGTTGAGTATTTCCGAAATGGTGTATGGCCCGGTGTAATTGGGGTCTAATTTTCCTTTTCGCGGTTCTTTTAATAAAAATACTTGTTGTCCGGTTTTGAAATTTTGAGTTTTTCCTTTGCCGCTAACTGCTTTTGCGTGTCAATTGTCGGATTTCTTTTAAATTTCTGTGTAGTGTTAGCAGATAGACGTCGTATGTCGCTATTTTTTCAGGAGGTGGGAATTCGGATGGTAGTGAGGCTGGTTTTCCGAAGACTAATTCGTATGGTGTGTGCCCTGTGCTTTCGTGGACACTTGTGTTGTGAGAAAGTGCCGCGAATGGAATTAGTTCGTGCCAGTTCTTGTCCATGTCGATATAATGTTTGAGGTATTCGACGAGACTGTGGTGGCTTCGCTCTAACGCTCCGTTGGACTGTGGATGGTAGGTTGTCGTTCAGTACTGTTTGATTTTGAACAGTTCTGCGAAAGATGCAAATAGATCTGACATGAAGTTTGTACCCTGGTCGGAGAGTATCGCGCGGGGTGCGCCGAATGTCGTTATGAAGCTTGTTGTTAGTGCTTTGGATACGTCGCGGGCTGTTGTTTGTTTAAGAGGTACCATGACGCTGAATCTGCTGAATAGGTCGATCATCGTGAGGATGTATTCGTGACCGTCTTTTATTTTTGGAATAGGTCCGACGATGTCTATTGCGATTTTCTCGAAAGGTTGAGTTGGCGTGTCTGTTGTTATCATGGGTGCTCTATTTTTTACACGAACGAGTTTGTTCTTTTGGCATTTCTGGCAGGTTTTAAGGAATTTCGCGATGTCTGCCTTCATGTGTTTCCAATAGTATCGAGCGCCTATGCGTTTGTGAGTTTTCGTGATGCCTTTATGTCTCCGATTGTTGATTCGTGCGCCTCCTTCATTATGGATTGTCGATGTAATTTCGGCGGTACCGTGATAATTCGTTCGCACAACGTTATTCGTATTTTTGGTTCAACCGTGATTTGTTGGATGTAGGTTTTGATGTTGTCCCAGAGAAATTGATCGATGATCTCAGGATCTTTGGCCAGTGTGCATGATTCGAGTTTTTCGTTTGTCAGGATTTTGATGACTGTCTCAATGCATTTCTGGACCATATGCCAGTCGGTGTTATCTGTGCATTTTCCTTTACATATCATGGTGAAGATCCGTTTAGTTCCGCGGCGTGTCATGAATATGTGTCCAGCTCTTGCGAAGGTCTTCGCAGTTGATTACGTTTTTCTCTACGAGGATTTGCGATATCGTTGTGTTCATGATACAATTCGCTGCGAGAAAATGAGCGATGTTATCCTTCTGTGTGAGAATACTTTTCCGGCTAATTATGACGTTGTTGTTCGATGTCATGTGTCTCTGGTTTGTCTCGGTCGTTGGTGTTTCCGGATCTTCGGATTGTTCTTCCCATTCCAAGGTTGTTACGTTATTTTCGTCTGATGTTTCTGAGTCTTCGGTGGACGATTGACGTTCGGCATCTTCAGTTTGAGTCATGTGCCTTGTTTGTGACGCTGCCTTTGGTAATGCCGGGCGTTTTCTGTGGTACTGCGATGGTTCGTAAGGTGGATCTCCATCGGAATCGCTTTGGTGTATTTCGGCTGCGAGGTTGCCATAATCGTTCGTTACTGCTGGCGAGGGTTTGTCCGTTGTCGTGTAATTTTTGCTCGATTTTGGTCTGCCAGGTCGTCGATCTTTTGTTGATGTCGTGCTGTCTTCGTCAGTCGTCGTCAGTCGTCAGTTCTGGTGGTCTGTTTAAAATCGCGCGGGCCTCGCCAGGGGCCAGCAGCGCCCGGCCTGTGTCAAGCGGGCCTAGGCTAGGCTCAAGCGTGGCGATCGCCCTGCCTCCCCTCCTCGGCCTTTTGTTTCCGTCTTCTTCCCGGCTAGTCGAGAAGGAGACAGTTACCGTTCATAAGTCGCAGGCCACGCTTCGTGTTTCTCGCTGATCTACAGCTTTCACCGAGTTTTCTTTCGGTTGCTTCCCGGCTTCTCTCGTCTACAACTTATTGCGCTACAAGTCGATTTACGCCCGGCTTTCGCGTAATCAGTCCGGACTCCTCAGTGTGCCTTTCTCGGATACTTCGGTTGTACGCTCGGAACACTTCTTCGACGACGCGTACGCGAGCGTCTCGACGCCATTCGTGCGTAGGGGCGCGATTGTGCTACTCGCTTCTATCATTCACCTTTTTTTTGTTGTGCTACGCCCGAATAACTCTTCGGTGCGACCATTTTCTATTTATAATTTAAAGAACGAATAAATCTTCGTTTTCGTTGTTGTCGTGAACTTTAGTGCGCGGATTCTTTCTCCTTCGCCTTTCCTTCAAGCCAGAATTCTCGGCCTCCTCGAACATGGTCAGATCGGTGGTTTCGGCGTATCGCTGTTGGTTTGATACTCCCTTGTTGACTGTTCTCGCGATTTCTCTGCTATCTCGCGAGTCGGGTGATGAGTTGCTCGATTCTCGTCGAGTTGTGGCGGCGAACGGAAATTTGGTTCAGTCGCCTTGTCGCCTGAAGTCACCGGTGTTACTTCGCTAAATGTTGCTGGTGAGCGGAAGTTCGGTTCCACTTCAGGATGTTTCGTGGTAGCCTGTTCGTTCGCTGTTTCCGTTGCTGATGGATGTAATTGGGACGTTGGCCTGATCTCCGATGCATCGGCTGTATTGTCTCCCATATCCGGCCTGTTGACCGACTCGTGTGCCTTTGGCTTACTTCTACCGTCGTTAATTTCTTTATCGCCTGCTGTGTGTTCGTTTCCTTTGCTTTGCTCTCGATTTTTCTTGTTTCCGTTGTTCCCTCATATTATGTTCGTTGATAAATTTTGTTAATTTGTTTTCTTCGTTTGCACTCTGCTTCATTTGTTTTAGATTATATTCGTTGATTAGCTTTGTTAGCTTATTTTCGTTTGCCTTCGGTGGCCGCTCCTGTTTAGCATTGTATTTGTCGATTAATTTACTCAGTTTGTTTTCTTCTTTGTTTGTTTCCACTCGTTTTCGTTTTTCATTGTTTGCCGGGTCCGTGGTTTCTTTAATCGTTGACCTTTCGTTTGGTTGCCGAGTCGTTTTCCATTTGTCCGTCATCGCAGTTGTTATCGTCAATAGAGGGATTTACTTTTTATGCGTGTTTTCCTTCATTGTTCTCCGTAGTCTCCTGTCTGAATCTTCGTTTTCGGTGTCGGTGCCCGATGGTTCCGAGTTGCTGTATGTCGTGACGCGTTTTTTCCTAGGTGATGGATTTCCTGATTGTTTGTCCGATGTTGACCTTCCGCGCGTATCCGGCTGGTGTGTGGTTTTAGCCTTTTTTCGTGTCGTGATTTTCGTTGGCCGATGATTCGCTTCGTAATCGAATCGGTAGGATTGTTGTCGCCGCATCCTTCGCGACACGTTTTTTCCTGTAACATAGACAAAATATTAATATCAACAATCAGCAAGTTCAACAGATGCACAAACAGAGATATAAACTCATAGCATACTCACCGATGACGAAGTAGCGATAAACTTGCTCCTCGACGGAGGCCTTACGAGTCGCTGCGGAGGGATTTTTCTCTCCAAAACCTGTAAATATTACAAATCAGTATATCATTAAGTATAAGCTAGTATTAAGTATAAACAAGAAAAAACTCACCCTGTGATACTCACCATCCAAGGTGAAACTGGGAAAAACCCCTCCGTAGCTTCTCCGGCACCAGGAACCTCTGCGCTGCGAAGCCTCCGGAGGCGAAGAAAATACCTAGACTGTGAAACCTGAAAAAACAAACGTACAAATAAGTCCAGATTAGTTATTAATAATTACTATTGATCTCAACAGATTCGCACCATCCGCAAGTGCAAATCTGTGGCCGAGATCCAAACAAAATTATGTTATAAAAAATCTCGAACCGATAAAATAACGCCGCAAGTAACACGAAAATGACTTTTGGCGAACACACGCGTAATATCGTACGCAATTAAAAGCGAGAATGTAAAATTACACTCACCTGTCAAAACCCGACACTGCGGTAGAGGTTAAACACTAAGACTCATGGTCGTACGAAAAATCGCATGGGCCCGGGAAAAAATATTCCCCAAATCTCGTGCATACTACGGGGCCCCACGAGTAACTAGTTCCGGCCCTATATCCCTGCGAGCACGAAGTTGCGTGAATCACCGAGGAGTGGCGCTTCGTAGCAACCGCTACGAGGAATGTTTCGCGCATACGAAGCGTCACTCCGAGGTGCATATGAAGGCGACCGAGTAACGTTAAAATCAGATTCGTCCCGCACAATCTCATACGCGACTCCGTAAGGAGTCCACCATACACCGGAATTTCGAGAGAAAGTCCAGCCTAAAAAAACGCGAATTTCGAAAGAAATTCCAAACCCGGCCACACACAGGCAATACACTCAAAACCCACATTCCAATCAAACTTTTGTTCTTTTTGGTTTTTTTTTTTTTCTTTCTTTATTTCTATATTCCATATTTTTATTCTTTGATTTATTTATTTCTTTTTTTTTATATATACCTCACTCTCTTTACCTTCCAAACAGAGGGGAACGAGAGGACCTCCTCCGTACAGGAGAATTCGTTTTTATTATTTCAATTATACACATTTTTATTTTTTCTCACTCGCGCCAACACTCCACACAAACAAGACACCAAGACAAATAGAACGGGGAAAAGGAAAAAAAACCCTCCAAACGATCCCGAGTCCCTTGGCGTCAAACCGGTGTGAAAATAGTCAGTACAACTAATATTCATTTTTCATACAAATTCATTTTTCTCTATTATTTCTTACTCCGTCATTCTCATGCCGCACGGTAAAAAAACTAATCGCAGCAAGGCTCTCCGGCTGGAGCAACGGACAGCCCAACGAGAGGCTTTACGCGCAACCGTTAAAGTCACCACCCATAGAGATGACCCTCGGACGGTAAAAGACTATCGTGACAACTTCAAGAAGGTGCACCCCACCGCGAGGCCCACTCCTCCTACTAGTACGGAGAACAGCCCTCCGGTGGCAGAATCCTCCATCTACGACCCTTCCGGTCCTATCGGCGTGCATCTTCCCCCCTTTCACGATCAGGATTTCGAGACTTTATACGCGGAACTCGATAGTCTTGTAATTCCCACCCCAGGGTCATCCACGCGTCCCGCGCCTTATATCCCTCGTGGGAGACGTCCGGCGCGAAAGATCTCGGAGGATTATGTCCCAACACGAAAACGCACGGTTCCGACGAAACCACCGACGAATCCTCGAAATCGGCAGCCGTTAATCGAGCTACCCGAACAAAAAGTATCGGCATAATCGGGCATGGTTTATAATCAGTAAACTCACGCATTCAACCTTGCATGTAAAAAGGGAAGAAAAAACCTTCCGCGCCATCGCGGCAAACTCATGTACTACGAACGCGCAAGCGATAAAACTTTTTCTAAAGCCATCACGGCAAATTCATGTACTACGTACTAGTCAAAACATCTTTATTTTTTTTTAAGCCATCGCGGCAAATTCATGTACTACGTACTAGTCAAAATATCTTTATTTTTTTTAAAGCCATCGCGGCAAATTCATGTACTACGTACTAGTCAAACGCCAAAGAACACACTCCGGTAATATTACGCAATAAATTACCATTTCGGTTAAATGACCGAGCGGTTAAATAACCAATTTTTTCCCTTATCCCTGCAACGGACACCACGAACGCACGGGAACTGCAATTGGCAACGTGTACTTTGTCAGGATCTTTGATGGATTCCTTGACATGGCGTCCGCGACGACGTTGAGTTTTCCAGGTTTATGGTGGATGTCGTATTCGTAAACACTTAATAGGGCTTGCCAGCGTTGTAATTGTTGTGGTGGGTTTGGTTTGTTTGTGAAGTATACAAGTGCTCTATGGTCTGTTACTATTGTGAAATGTTTCCCGTAAAGATAGTGTCTAAAATGTTCGACCGCTTTTACCACTGCTAACAGTTCTTTATGTGTGGTGTCGTACTTAATTTCGGCGTTCGTGAGGGCTCGAGAGTAAAATGCTACTGGGTGATCGAAATTTTCGTATTTTTGACTCAAAACTGCGCCGATGGCATAGTTAGAAGCATCGGTTGTTAATGTAAATCGCTCGTTATGATCTGGGTATCGTAAAATGGGTTGGCTGATAATTTTATTTTTTATTGTTTCGAAAGCTTCCTGACATTCGGTTGTCGAGTTGAATTTTTCTGATTGTTTTAATTTTTTCGTCAGAGCAGCGGATATTTTTGCGAAATTTTGAATGAACCTTCGGTAATAATTGGCTAATGCATGGAATTGTATGATTGTCTTTTTGTCCGTTGGGGTTGGAAAATTTTTGATCGCCTCGACTAAATCTGGTTTCGGTTGTACCCCATTTTCGCTAATGGGGTACATGACCCAAATATGCTACCTCTTTACAGAGAAATTTACATTTGTTTGTCTGCAGCGTCAAACCTGGGGCAGTCAATCGTTTCGCGAGTCGCCTAAATTTTTTCTCGTGTTGTTCGAGATCAGTTGCGTAAATAACAATATCATCCACATAAACGAAAAGATCTGCACCCTGGAGTCCGGATAGTATTGATTCCATTGCTCTCTGAAATGTAGCCGGTGAGTTTCGCAATCCGAACGGCATGCGATTGAATTCGTAATGTCCACCCGGTGTGGAGAATGCTGTTTTCGGTTTGTCTCGAGGGTGCATCTCAATTTGGTGGAAACCGGATGAGAGATCAAAAACCGAGAAGTATCGCGATTTGCCCAATTGGTCGAGAATATCTATGATGTTTGGTAACGGGTATGCGTCGGGGATGGTTTTTCCATTGAGTTTCCGAAAGTCGATAACCATACGCTACCTTTTTTTCCTGAATCGTCTGATTTTTTGGGGACTATCCAAACCGGAGAGTTATATGGAGACAGAGACGGTTGTATGATGTCTTTTTTCAATAAATCCTGGACCTGTTCATTTATTTCAGATTTGTGTATTTGAGGGAATCGATATTGTTTGGTGTTAATGGGTCTGTCATCGGTAATGTTAATTTCGTGTTTCACTACAGTCGTGTATCCAAGTCATTCATTAGGCAGGTTAAACAGATGAGGATGTTCCGAAACAAGCTGGGATACACTGTCTTTCTCTGTGTCATCTAGGTGATCTAGGTGCAAGAGTGACTTTACTGTTTCGGACCTTTCCTTGTTTCCGTCTATAACTGCTAAGCAAATTGCTGCGCGGTGCTCGTCCTGAGTATCGCGAGAATTACTTTCAATGTCGACAGGTGTTTTTGATACTTGTTCGATCGGCTGCAGTTCGACAATTGGGATTGCGAAAGAGATGTCATGACTGGTTGTGTTAATCGCCCCTATGTACGCTATTCCACCACGGTTTGTTACGATAGCGTTGCCGAGAAACAAACCTTCGATCGTTTCGATTTTTGGTATAAACCCTTCGGATAAGTCGGTATCTTTTATTCGGATTGATATCAAAGTTTTTGATCTGGCAGGGATGTTAATTTCTTCTTGGGTCTCGAATGGTATTATAGAGTCGGAAAATGTAATACAGGATTTTGTGTATAATATATCGGCGGGTGTGTCTTTGAAAAGTGCATCTCCGAGAATTGCATCGTATGGAACAGGGATAGTGTCCTCGACGACATGGAATTCGACATTAATGTTTTCGATTCGGATGGTATATTTGCCGGTTGTGTATAATATACCTTCTGTAATTCCTGAAAGTTCGTAAATTATCTGTGGGTCGATTTTGTTTGTATGCCGTATGATAGATATTTTAGCCAAAATTTCCAAAAAGAGTTTCGTTTGTTTTTGTCGGGTGAATTAATGGCCACTGTTGGTGGTTTTCGCCCTTTGGTGAGCCCTAGACATATTGTCGCTTTTCTGATCTCCGGGTCACCTGATTTTATTGGTTCGACGTTGACGCGCGTTCTGTCGAAGGACTCCGCGTCGCGCTGTTCCGCGGAGCTGCACTCCCGTTTTTTGTCGCGAGATCATTACACTTGTCTACGTTTTCCGACCTTGTGCCTGAATTGTCTCGGTGGCTCGTGTGACCGTTTCTATCTTGCGAGTTTGTACGATAGCGGTCGCGAGAGTTATCTCGATATTGGTCGCGAGGGTGATTACGAGGGTCGTCACGGGAATTATCGGGATATTGGCCGTAGGAGTTGCGATATCGGTCGCGAGAGTTATTTCTGTATCCGTTTTGGGAGTTTCTGTACTGGTTGTTACGGGTGTTGTTGTACTGATTTTGCGTGTAGTTGCTATATTGGTTTCTTGGGTTGTAATTATTATAATGTTGTGGGTTGTACTTGTTATAGCTTTGTGTACCCTGACTGAATTGGTTCTTACTGGGGTTTCCGAATTGTCTTGGTTCTTGGCGGGCTTGTCTCCATCTCTCTCTCATTTTTGCTAACGTTATACATTCTGATGTTACATGGCCTCCCTGTTGGTGGAATTCGCAATATTTCTCGTTTATACTCCTATTTGTTTCCGCGAATCGGACTCTAGCTGTTTCGGTAACCGTTTCCCCTGGTTCGGCTACGCGTGATCGATTTTGGTTCACTGTTGCGCGGCTTTGTAATTCCAATTCGATATTTGTTGCCTCGTCTATAGCGTTGTCTAGCGTTTCTAAGTTTCGGTGGAGTAAGAGGTTCGCGATTCTGTCCAAGAGACCTCGTACAAAAGCTTTGATTACGGCTTTCTTCTCTTCCGCCGTTCTTTTTTCTAAATACGCCCTGTCGTCCGGCGCTGCGTATACTTCCGATAGTCTTTCGACAATTGGATTCTGCAAGACTTTTACTCGAAGTCCGTAATCGAGGACTGACTCGTTGAATTTTGTGACGTTGATTTTAATTCGAGTCCTAAGTCTGATAATTCTAACGGTTTTTTATAGGCCCTTTTTAGATCTGCGAGAAGCGCGTCTAGTGTGTCGTATGTTTTCCCTTCTGTTAAGGGAACCGTATGGTCTAGAGCACGAAAATTTCACCTATTTTCACGATTTTTTTTTTGCCATAAAAAATTAAAAAATCGATGTTTTAACTTTTCGGGTTTATTACTACCTTTATTAAGTATACAAAAAATTTTTTTTTTAATTTTAAAAACAGTGTTTATTATCATATAATTGGCATTGAAGACGACCCTCTCGAAAAATCCGACCCGGACGGTGAAGATCGATCCGAGACTTCTACTCATCTGAAACACAAAATTCAAGAAGATTCTTAATCAGAAAGAGTGCAGTTATGGTCGGGGCTGGAACAAATCGAAAAAATTAAAAATTGACAAAATGGCGCGCTTTTGAAAAAAAAATTCGTAAAATCGGGTTTTTTTCACTAGTTTTTTAGTATAAACAATAAGAAATTATTTAAATAAAATTATGATTGCAGCCCCGACGATAGCCATACATGTTGTGAACAACATATCCAAATTTCAAGTGATTCGGTTGAATAGTTTTTTTGTTTTCACCTGCGCGGTGCCGAAAAAAGTCGTTTCGAGATAAATGAGTTTAAAGTTTGAGGTACAGATATTTTCAAAAATTGAGCAAATTTTGAATACTTACAGTTAATCCGCGATTCCGGCACCATATAGGATTCCTTCGGAACGTTCATAATTCAAGATTTCCTCACTCCTTTCATTTCTTCGAGCTGTCCGAGCCTCTTTGGAGTTGTCCGTGCTCCTACGGTTGGCGCTCGATACTCGCAGCTCGTCTCGGTTTTGCGCTAGTTGCTCCGCTTGTGGCCCGATTGTTATGCCCATGGTCTCCATTATTTTCAATAGGGATGCGAATCCTTCATTGAATATGCAAGCGGAAATGTCAGTGGCAATATCAATGATTTTTTTTCCGGCAAACAGATGTTTCGGCGCAAGGTGCCACACGCAAGCATTGAAACTTTCGTTATTGTTCTGCGTATTACTGCCAATACACCTTTCCAATAAAGTCTCTGCTGTCAATTCTTCATAAATTGGTTTTAATATCTCTTGTGCTTCATCGCACAGAGCAGGTGGGTGCTCGTAGGTGTCTAAAGTACCTGCAGCCTCACTTTGACGCCACTTGCACCACGATTCGGAACCTGGAGGACAGTACGAGTGTTGCGGATTTTCATCTGTTGAAATTTTGTGATAATATGCTGCCCATATTTCACTTCTCATCCCTTCAGTCGAATCTGAATTACGTCTAATTGCTAGACCGTAATAAGTTGACAGCTCTTGCAATAATTTATTCGTCAATTGTTGACGCTTCGGTGTTTTATTTATCGATTTCCGCTGTGTCTTTTTTCCCTCTTCTTTTTCTGTCAATTTCTTTGTTGCTTTCTTTATTTGTGCATGTTTTTTTTTCGCATCAACAGCACGTTTGTACAAACGTTTTTTAACATGCAAAACACATTCTTTTTTGCCAACTAAAAAATCATCCCCGTAAGGCTTTGTGTCCAATAAGGCTTTGAACGTTTTCGTGTCGCCGTCTCCGATATAGTTCGCGTATTTTACGTTGTACAACTCTTCCGATCTCTTGAACATTTCCACGATGCCGTCTACCTCCATTTTGCCAGCACTTCCGGTATGATTTGCGTCACAGTGATCTTCATGCTCTCGATACCACGCTTCATATTCAATCGTATCCTCTTGGCCTTTCCATTGAGAGCAGGCTTGACATATACTGCATTTGACGACAACATCTAAAATTTTATTACTGTATTTCCCTATTAAGAATATATCTTGTTTTACGAATTTTACCGGAAGTTAAATTAATCTACTCCCTGATCGAGTCCGAACATATAAATTTAAGTGTAACCGAAAACATTATACGTTACAATATATATATATAAAGTCTCTCTCCTATATCTTCGTAGGTGTCGCCCTTTTTGCTTTTGGAGTGCTGCATCTCCGGGATGAGGTGGAGGGCCGATCGGAGTCATATGGATCTTCCAAAAGGGTAGTTATTTTCGATCCTGACCCTTCTTCGTTTTTTGCCCGAAACATATTCAATTCTATACGGGTTGCCTGTCCTTCTCGGATTTCTCCGGGTCTAGCCCGAACTTTCGTACATGTGTCGCAGCATCCCAGCATTCTGACAACTCGCGTAAACCATGATTCGTCGGTTGCTTGGAATCCTAGTTCTTGGTATTCGTCTGATTCTGAGTCTGTCCAGCTGAGTACCGCCGTTGTACTTGCTTCGGGCTGGTTGCGGAGTAGAGCGTCGATGGCCATTCCCTCGTTGGGTGGATTTCGCCGTGGTGTTTCGTATGGGTTTTCTGTTATCGTAGTGATGCTTCCCTTGTCTGGTTCCGACATTATCCATGGTAGTACAATGAAGTAGCCGACGTAGTTTTCTTTGGCAACCTTTTGAGCTGTTCGAAGTCCCTTAAGGAACTTCATAATTTCAACTTCGTTCCTCCTCATATAGTGGAGGTCTATGGTACCGCTTGGTATATCGCATTGCCATGAATGCATCCTGTAACCAGAGGAAAGGAGAAAAAGAAGAAAAAGAATAAGGAAGGATGATGCGTAATCCCTTGTGTCCCCTTTATTGTTCCGGTGGTGCCAGGGTGTATGCGACGGTGAGTGCCTCTTGGTCTCGGCCCTTGCCGAGAGATCTCGTCAGTTGTTGACTGGGATAGAGAGGCACGTCAATATCCCCGTAGCGTCGTTCGTCCATTGGTGCACTCTCCCTCGGGGTGTTTTTAAATGTTTCTCTAGGTTTGAGATGTAGCAGCAGATGGGTTACCGAGCTCCAGACTGCCCCTATCATTTGTATTGACCATCCATACGCACCATGCAGTGCGTACCCGTGTATTGCGGTATCAGCTATGAGTTTTATTAAGCGGAAAACCATCAGTACTCCTATGAATCCTGCGCTCGCAGTACTGAAGGTCATGAAAGATCTCCGGATCCGTTCCCAGGCGTTGTTAGTCAGAGTTTCTAGTGTTTTTTCATCCATTAAGCTCATTACTGATAAACCTTGCCGCACAGTGGGTTCGCCGGTCAAGCTTCTCGCGACTGTGTTTAATATAGCTGGTTTCTCGATTGGGAACATTATGTAATTCTTAAGTTTCTCGATTTCCTTTTGGGAATAAATCCCGCTTGTAGCAAGGTATTTTGGACTGACGTACTTCCACGTGGGTTTGGTTTGAGGTGTTATTTTGGGTGGAGTCACCGCTTCTATAGGTCCCGGCAAGAATTTATACCAGGCGTCTTCCAACTGGTACATTGTTGGTATCATGATGTTGCACGTTATCTGTGTGCCTGAGTGTTGAATTATGTGGGTCCGCGGTGTCAGGAACAAGCTTTGGTTAAATTTTTTTATAGGTAATTCTAAATAGCACTCTTCCGTTCTCCTAATTATCACGTTAACTGGAACGCATTTAATGATGTGTACGACTTCTCCGGCTACTACAGCCATATACCCAGGTCCCTTCATAAATTGGTAAGCGAATTCGTCTGGTGTTTGAACGGCAATTGAGAGTGCGTTTTTTAGCACTTTTCTTTCCAAGTCGCAGGTTTGGTACAATACCTTCTGGTAGAGGAGGTTCACCTGATCTCGTATATGCCTTTCTACGTATACAAACTTCGTATTCATATAGGTGAACATATCCATGTTCTCCATCATTATACGGTTGATTGGGATTGAGCCTTGGTTTACCTCTAGGATAAAAAGCTTTGGGTGTTCCGTTTGGATTAATATGTGTCCGCATTTCGCGTGGTTGCCTTTCTTTACAAGTGCAAATGTCACCTCGGGGGTGTTTATCATATACAGGGTGACATGTTAAGGGTGGCCACCCCCTTTTATTTCGCCCCCCGTAAAGATAATCGGATGGGTCGCGGGTGATTTTTGAAGGAAATTTTCTGAACTTTCCGATAGAAAATACGGCGTTCATCGGAAAATGATAGGTTTTGCAGCACAAAAGTGGCCACTACGAAAATAATGTGAAAACACATTTTTTTCTGACAGGAATAAAGTAGACTTTATTCCGAATACGGGCCATACGCGAAAAATTTTTTTTAAGTATTGCATCATTGAGAAAAGTGATATCAAAAATGCGCGTTATCGAATAAATTTGAATATGACTGAACGAAACAACGGAATTGAACGAGCGGTACGAGAGTGATTTGCTGCGTCGTCTGCTCGCTGACGGCATATTTTTCAATCACCTGACATTTTTTAAATAACCTTTTTGGCATTTCACACTGACAGATACAAAATTAACATTGGGAGAGTGAACTTGAGCGCAAAAGACAAACCGAGTTTGAGACAAAACACTACAACCCTGTTCATTCGATTCCATCGTTTCGTTTAGATAAGTTTAAATTGGTATTATAACACCTAATTTTGACATAACTTTTCTTCATGATGCGGTTCTCAAAAAAAAATGTTCGCGTGTGTCCCGTATTCGGAATAAAGTCTACTTTATTCCTGTGAGAAAAAAATATATTTTCACATTATTTTCGTCGTGGCCATTTTTGGGCTGCAAAACCTATCATTTTCCGATGAACGCCATATTTTTTATCGAAAAGTTCAGAAAATTTCCTTCAAAAATCACCCGCGACCCGTCCGATTATCTTTACGGGGGGCGAAATAAAAGGGGGTGGCCACCCTTAACATGTCACCCTGTATAACGTTTCTGATCTAATCTGCGTTGCATCCTCCACCTTCCGCGACATGCCATCGTATAATACATCGTACTGACTGAATTTGCAGTCCTCCGGTGGTAGGGGATTCCAGAACGCATATCCTCCTTCGAAATCTAGACACCTTCCACTTGATAGGTCGCATGTTGCGCCGGACTGGAGTGTTACCTGGTTGGAATTTAGACTTACGACTCCGAAGTAGTCCAGGAGGGTGATTTTTATTATGCCCTGAACTACCACGTCGTTCCATGTCCCGTAAGGATCCGAATATTGGGTGCCCTTGCAGGACCCGTCCATGGTTAACTTCCCTGCCAAAGTGACGCTATGGTGGGTTCTTGCGTTTGATTTGAGTCCAGTGATTATGAGGTTTGAGGAATACTTGTAGACTCCTATGCGGTGCAAATCCGAGCAAGTCTCTGGCCCTATCTCGTCGAGGTATTCGGTTTGTCCTTGAGCAACGGGGGACACGTGCGAGTGCATCCCACAGTAAAATGCAGTTCGTTGGATCGAGATTTTACACTGTATGATCTTTGCCTTGCTAAATTCTTTTACCTGTAATAGCTCGATTTGGACGTCGTCGGTCTTGAGCTTGAGTGGGGATATGTTACATTCCTCCACATCCAGCAGGGACAAGGTAGTGATATTTAATTGATTGGAGCCGCAGTCGTACCCGACGAGGGCCCCAACTGGGCTGAGCAGAAAAAATATGAGAAATGCCAACAGCGTCATATTACTACCTTTCTTCTTTTTAGGTCGTGTTTCCGAAGCCTTGCTTGTTGAGGGGCCTTGGTCCGCGCCTGTTGCAGGTGTGGAGTATGGTGTAGTATTGGACATTTCTACATAAACTCCTTCCTCTTCCGGACGTATTGCCGGGGTGTTGTGCAATCGCAGGGTTTGCGGTCTTGGCGTGAAGCTTGTTATTTCGTTCATTTCTTCTTGCTCGATAATGCGTTTCCATTGATTCCAGATATATTTCCTTGTCCGAATAGCCTTATTCAGTGCACAGCTGTATCTTTCCTTCAGTCGGTCTCCGTGGTAGATGCAGAAACATTGGGTGGAAGGCAATTGGACTCGTGTTGCCGCTCGTTGGCCGATATCAATAATCTTGCAGGTCAAGAAGAGTTTTAAATAGTCGCTGGAGGTCTTTTCAGTGGTATACAGGGTGATTCGGTATAGGTAGTGCATCCGACACCTACGTATTCCAGGCTATATTCTGAACAAAATGACTTAGGCGTTTTAAAAAGTACTAAATAGCTTTTAAATAGGAAGCAATAGAATTCTAGAATTCTCGACCAATCAGAGTTGCTGTTTCATTCATGATCGGAGACGCCTCAGGACCGGGTAATCAAGGCTCCGATTCGAAAAATTCGAAAGAGCGACAGAGTTCAGGCAGAATTTCGTTTCGCGAGCCCGGAAGTCTTTTGTTCCAACCGAAGTTTGCTGTCCCTCTCGATCGAATCATGTATCATACGACCGGTCGGCATTTGTCATTTATTCAATGAATTGTGCTGCGAAGTCCATTTATTTAATGTCGAAAACATTTTTCTTATGCAAGCATAGATCATTGATGATTCGTGCGTCTAATGCTTCGCCTCTTTCTCACGAGTAATTGTATTTATACTGGAAGTCTACAGTACTCTGCAAAAAATGTTTGATAATTGTAAATGATTTAAGAATCGAAGGTAACGACGCTCGATTCTCATGTGGCACAGCTTTCACGAAAAAACTATTTCGCGTGTCTCATGCATCCGGCTTCATCCCACATGCTTTTTTGTGTGTACTGAGGCTCTGCAGTACTCGGTAAGAAACGATAGACAACCGTGGACGATTAAAGGAAGAGAGTCAACAATGCTTGATTCTGATGTGTCACAGCGTGCACAAAAAGAATTATGTCGTGCGTCCAAAGCTTCAGGCTCTTTCTCACGAGTTATTTTATTTATGCTGGAACTTTGTAGTACTCTGAAAAAAACGCTGGACAATCGTAATCGATAAAAGGATCATAGGTAACGATGCTCGATTTTCATGTGTCAGCTTCAACGAAGATAATGTTTCCACATGTCTGAAGCTTCCGGCTACTTCTCACACGTATTTTCATATACACTAGAACTCTCTGGTACTTGGAAAAAAATAATAGACAACCATAGCTGCTCGACAGATCGGAACTAACGATCCTCGATTCTTATCTGACGCAGCTTCCAGGGATTAAACTATTTCGCGAGTATCATGCTTCCGGCTCCTTCCCACATGTATTTTCGTGTGATCTGAGACGCTACAGTCCTCGGAAAAAACGTGAGATATCCGTGGACAATTAGAGGAAAAGAATCAACAATGCTCGATTCTCATGTGGCATAGCTTTCACGAAAAAAACTATTTCGCAAGTCTCATGCTTCCTGCTTCTTTCCACATGCATTTTTGTGTGTACTGAGGCTCTGCAGTACTCGGTAAGAAACGATAGACAACCGTGGACGATCAAAGGAAGAGAGTCAACAATGCTTGATTCTGATGTGTCACAGCGTGCACAAAAAGAATTATTTCGTGCGTCCAAAACTTCAGTCCACGGTTGTCTATCGTTTCTTACCGAGTACTGCAGAGCCTCAGTACACACAAAAATGCACGTGGAAAGAAGCAGGAAGCATGAGACTTGCGAAATAGTTTTTTTCGTGAAAGCTATGCCACATGAGAATCGAGCATTGTTGATTCTTTTCCTCTAATTGTCCACGGATATCTCACGTTTTTTCCGAGGACTGTAGCGTCTCAGATCACACGAAAATACATGTGGGAAGGAGCCGGAAGCATGATACTCGCGAAATAGTTTAATCCCTGGAAGCTGCGTCAGATAAGAATCGAGGATCGTTAGTTCCGATCTGTCGAGCAGCTATGGTTGTCTATTATTTTTTTCCAAGTACCAGAGAGTTCTAGTGTATATGAAAATACGTGTGAGAAGTAGCCGGAAGCTTCAGACATGTGGAAACATTATCTACGTTGAAGCTATGACACATGAAAATCGAGCATCGTTACCTATGATCCTTTTATCGATTACGATTGTCCAGCATTTTTTTTAGAGGACTGCAAAGTTCCAGCATAAATAAAATAACTCGTGAGAAAGAGCCTGAAGCTTTGGACGGACGAAATAATTCTTTTTGTGCACGCTGTGACACATCAGAATCTAGCATTGTTGACTCTCTTCCTTCAATCGTCCACGGTTGTCTATCGTTTCTTACCGAGTACTGCAGAGCCTCAGTACACACAAAAATGCATGTGGAAAGAAGCAGGAAGCATGAGACTTGCGAAATAGTTTTTTTCGTGAAAGATATGCCACATGAGAATCGAGCATTGTTGATTCTTTTCCTCTAATTGTCCACGGATATCTCACGTTTTTTCCGAGCACTGTAGCGTCTCAGATCACACGGAAATACATGTGGGAAGGAGCCGGAAGCATGATACTCGCGAAATAGTTTAATCCCTGGAAGCTGCGTCAGATAAGAATCGAGGATCGTTAGTTCCGATCTGTCGAGCAGCTATGGTTGTCTATTATTTTTTTCCAAGTACCAGAGAGTTCTAGTGTATATGAAAATACGTGTGAGAAGTAGCCGGAAGCTTCAGACATGTGGAAACATTATCTTCGTTGAAGCTATGACACATGAAAATCGAGCATCGTTACCTATGATCCTTTTATCGATTACGATTGTCCAGCATTTTTTTTAGAGTACTGCAAAGTTCCAGCATAAATAAAATAACTCGTGAGAAAGAGCCTGAAGCTTTGGACACACGAAATAATTCTTTTTGTGCACGCTGTGACACATCAGAATCTAGCATTGTTGACTCTCTTCCTTTAATCGTCCACGGTTGTCTATCGTTTCTTACCGAGTACTGCAGAGCCTCAGTACACACAAAAAAGCATGTGGGATGAAGCACGAAGCATGAGACTTGCGAAATAGTTTTTTTCGTGAAAGCTATGCCACATGAGAATCGAGCATTGTTGATTCTTTTCCTCTAATTGTCCACGGATATCTCACGTTTTTTCCGAGGACTGTAGCGTCTCAGATCACACGAAAATACATGTGGGAAGGAGCCGGAAGCATGATACTCGCGAAATAGTTTAATCCCTGGAAGCTGCGTCAGATAAGAATCGAGGATCGTTAGTTCCGATCTGTCGAGCAGCTATGGTTGTCTATTATTTTTTTCCAAGTACCAGAGAGTTCTAGTGTATATGAAAATACGTGTGAGAAGTAGCCGGAAGCTTCAGACATGTGGAAACATTATCTTCGTTGAAGCTATGACACATGAAAATCGAGCATTGTTACCTATGATCCTTTTATTGATTACGATTGTCCAGCATTTTTTTCAGAGTACTGCAAAGTTCCAGCATAAATAAAATAACTCGTGAGAAAGAGCCTGAAGCTTTGGACGCACGAAATAATTCTTTTTGTGCACGCTGTGACACATCAGAATCAAGCATTGTTGACTCTCTTCCTTTGATCGTCCACGGTTGTCTATCGTTTCTTACCGAGTACTGCAGAGCCTCAGTACACACAAAAATGCATGTGGAAAGAAGCAGGAAGCATGAGACTTGCGAAATAGTTTTTTTCGTGAAAGCTATGCCACATGAGAATCGAGCATTGTTGATTCTTTTCCTCTAATTGTCCACGGATATCTCACGTTTTTTCCGAGGACTTTAGCGTCTCAGATCACACGAAAATACATGTGGGAAGGAGCCGGAAGCATGATACTCGCGAAATAGTTTAATCCCTGGAAGCTGCGTCAGATAAGAATCGAGGATCGTTAGTTCCGATCTGTCGAGCAGCTATGGTTGTCTATTATTTTTTTCCAAGTACCAGAGAGTTCTAGTGTATATGAAAATACGTGTGAGAAGTAGCCGGAAGCTTCAGACATGTGGAAACATTATCTACGTTGAAGCTATGACACATGAAAATCGAGCATCGTTACCTATGATCCTTTTATCGATTACGATTGTCCAGCATTTTTTTTAGAGGACTGCAAAGTTCCAGCATAAATAAAATAACTCGTGAGAAAGAGCCTGAAGCTTTGGACGGACGAAATAATTCTTTTTGTGCACGCTGTGACACATCAGAATCTAGCATTGTTGATTCTTTTCCTCTAATTGTCCACGGATATCTCACGTTTTTTCCGAGCACTGTAGCGTCTCAGATCACACGGAAATACATGTGGGAAGGAGCCGGAAGCATGATACTCGCGAAATAGTTTAATCCCTGGAAGCTGCGTCAGATAAGAATCGAGGATCGTTAGTTCCGATCTGTCGAGCAGCTATGGTTGTCTATTATTTTTTTCCAAGTACCAGAGAGTTCTAGTGTATATGAAAATACGTGTGAGAAGTAGCCGGAAGCTTCAGACATGTGGAAACATTATCTTCGTTGAAGCTATGACACATGAAAATCGAGCATCGTTACCTATGATCCTTTTATCGATTACGATTGTCCAGCATTTTTTTTAGAGTACTGCAAAGTTCCAGCATAAATAAAATAACTCGTGAGAAAGAGCCTGAAGCTTTGGACACACGAAATAATTCTTTTTGTGCACGCTGTGACACATCAGAATCTAGCATTGTTGACTCTCTTCCTTTAATCGTCCACGGTTGTCTATCGTTTCTTACCGAGTACTGCAGAGCCTCAGTACACACAAAAAAGCATGTGGGATGAAGCACGAAGCATGAGACTTGCGAAATAGTTTTTTTCGTGAAAGCTATGCCACATGAGAATCGAGCATTGTTGATTCTTTTCCTCTAATTGTCCACGGATATCTCACGTTTTTTCCGAGGACTGTAGCGTCTCAGATCACACGAAAATACATGTGGGAAGGAGCCGGAAGCATGATACTCGCGAAATAGTTTAATCCCTGGAAGCTGCGTCAGATAAGAATCGAGGATCGTTAGTTCCGATCTGTCGAGCAGCTATGGTTGTCTATTATTTTTTTCCAAGTACCAGAGAGTTCTAGTGTATATGAAAATACGTGTGAGAAGTAGCCGGAAGCTTCAGACATGTGGAAACATTATCTTCGTTGAAGCTATGACACATGAAAATCGAGCATTGTTACCTATGATCCTTTTATTGATTACGATTGTCCAGCATTTTTTTCAGAGTACTGCAAAGTTCCAGCATAAATAAAATAACTCGTGAGAAAGAGCCTGAAGCTTTGGACGCACGAAATAATTCTTTTTGTGCACGCTGTGACACATCAGAATCAAGCATTGTTGACTCTCTTCCTTTGATCGTCCACGGTTGTCTATCGTTTCTTACCGAGTACTGCAGAGCCTCAGTACACACAAAAATGCATGTGGAAAGAAGCAGGAAGCATGAGACTTGCGAAATAGTTTTTTTCGTGAAAGCTATCCCACATGAGAATCGAGCATTGTTGATTCTTTTCCTCTAATTGTCCACGGATATCTCACGTTTTTTCCGAGCACTGTAGCGTCTCAGATCACACGAAAATACATGTGGGAAGGAGCCGGAAGCATGATACTCGCGAAATAGTTTAATCCCTGGAAGCTGCGTCAGATAAGAATCGAGGATCGTTAGTTCCGATCTGTCGAGCAGCTATGGTTGTCTATTATTTTTTTCCAAGTACCAGAGAGTTCTAGTGTATATGAAAATACGTGTGAGAAGTAGCCGGAAGCTTCAGACATGTGGAAACATTATCTTCGTTGAAGCTATGACACATGAAAATCGAGCATTGTTACCTATGATCCTTTTATTGATTACGATTGTCCAGCATTTTTTTCAGAGTACTGCAAAGTTCCAGCATAAATAAAATAACTCGTGAGAAAGAGCCTGAAGCTTTGGACGCACGAAATAATTCTTTTTGTGCACGCTGTGACACATCAGAATCAAGCATTGTTGACTCTCTTCCTTTGATCGTCCACGGTTGTCTATCGTTTCTTACCGAGTACTGCAGAGCCTCAGTACACACAAAAATGCATGTGGAAAGAAGCAGGAAGCATGAGACTTGCGAAATAGTTTTTTTCGTGAAAGCTATGCCACATGAGAATCGAGCATTGTTGATTCTTTTCCTCTAATTGTCCACGGATATCTCACGTTTTTTCCGAGGACTTTAGCGTCTCAGTTCACACGAAAATACATGTGGGAAGGAGCCGGAAGCATGATACTCGCGAAATAGTTTAATCCCTGGAAGCTGCGTCAGATAAGAATCGAGGATCGTTAGTTCCGATCTGTCGAGCAGCTATGGTTGTCTATTATTTTTTTCCAAGTACCAGAGAGTTCTAGTGTATATGAAAATACGTGTGAGAAGTAGCCGGAAGCTTCAGACATGTGGAAACATTATCTACGTTGAAGCTATGACACATGAAAATCGAGCATCGTTACCTATGATCCTTTTATCGATTACGATTGTCCAGCATTTTTTTTAGAGGACTGCAAAGTTCCAGCATAAATAAAATAACTCGTGAGAAAGAGCCTGAAGCTTTGGACGGACGAAATAATTCTTTTTGTGCACGCTGTGACACATCAGAATCTAGCATTGTTGACTCTCTTCCTTCAATCGTCCACGGTTGTCTATCGTTTCTTACCGAGTACTGCAGAGCCTCAGTACACACAAAAATGCATGTGGAAAGAAGCAGGAAGCATGAGACTTGCGAAATAGTTTTTTTCGTGAAAGATATGCCACATGAGAATCGAGCATTGTTGATTCTTTTCCTCTAATTGTCCACGGATATCTCACGTTTTTTCCGAGCACTGTAGCGTCTCAGATCACACGGAAATACATGTGGGAAGGAGCCGGAAGCATGATACTCGCGAAATAGTTTAATCCCTGGAAGCTGCGTCAGATAAGAATCGAGGATCGTTAGTTCCGATCTGTCGAGCAGCTATGGTTGTCTATTATTTTTTTCCAAGTACCAGAGAGTTCTAGTGTATATGAAAATACGTGTGAGAAGTAGCCGGAAGCTTCAGACATGTGGAAACATTATCTTCGTTGAAGCTATGACACATGAAAATCGAGCATCGTTACCTATGATCCTTTTATCGATTACGATTGTCCAGCATTTTTTTTAGAGTACTGCAAAGTTCCAGCATAAATAAAATAACTCGTGAGAAAGAGCCTGAAGCTTTGGACACACGAAATAATTCTTTTTGTGCACGCTGTGACACATCAGAATCTAGCATTGTTGACTCTCTTCCTTTAATCGTCCACGGTTGTCTATCGTTTCTTACCGAGTACTGCAGAGCCTCAGTACACACAAAAAAGCATGTGGGATGAAGCACGAAGCATGAGACTTGCGAAATAGTTTTTTTCGTGAAAGCTATGCCACATGAGAATCGAGCATTGTTGATTCTTTTCCTCTAATTGTCCACGGATATCTCACGTTTTTTCCGAGGACTGTAGCGTCTCAGATCACACGAAAATACATGTGGGAAGGAGCCGGAAGCATGATACTCGCGAAATAGTTTAATCCCTGGAAGCTGCGTCAGATAAGAATCGAGGATCGTTAGTTCCGATCTGTCGAGCAGCTATGGTTGTCTATTATTTTTTTCCAAGTACCAGAGAGTTCTAGTGTATATGAAAATACGCGTGAGAAGTAGCCGGAAGCTTCAGACATGTGGAAACATTATCTTCGTTGAAGCTATGACACATGAAAATCGAGCATTGTTACCTATGATCCTTTTATTGATTACGATTGTCCAGCATTTTTTTCAGAGTACTGCAAAGTTCCAGCATAAATAAAATAACTCGTGAGAAAGAGCCTGAAGCTTTGGACGCACGAAATAATTCTTTTTGTGCACGCTGTGACACATCAGAATCAAGCATTGTTGACTCTCTTCCTTTGATCGTCCACGGTTGTCTATCGTTTCTTACCGAGTACTGCAGAGCCTCAGTACACACAAAAATGCATGTGGAAAGAAGCAGGAAGCATGAGACTTGCGAAATAGTTTTTTTCGTGAAAGCTATGCCACATGAGAATCGAGCATTGTTGATTCTTTTCCTCTAATTGTCCACGGATATCTCACGTTTTTTCCGAGGACTTTAGCGTCTCAGATCACACGAAAATACATGTGGGAAGGAGCCGGAAGCATGATACTCGCGAAATAGTTTAATCCCTGGAAGCTGCGTCAGATAAGAATCGAGGATCGTTAGTTCCGATCTGTCGAGCAGCTATGGTTGTCTATTATTTTTTTCCAAGTACCAGAGAGTTCTAGTGTATATGAAAATACGTGTGAGAAGTAGCCGGAAGCTTCAGACATGTGGAAACATTATCTTCGTTGAAGCTATGACACATGAAAATCGAGCATCGTTACCTATGATCCTTTTATCGATTACGATTGTCCAGCATTTTTTTCAGAGTACTGCAAAGTTCCAGCATAAATAAAATAACTCGTGAGAAAGAGCCTGAAGCTTTGGACGCACGAAATAATTCTTTTTGTGCACGCTGTGACATATCAGAATCAAGCATTGTTGACTCTCTTCCTTTGATCGTCCACGGTTGTCTATCGTTTCTTACCGAGTACTGCAGAGCCTCAGTACACACAAAAATGCATGTGGAAAGAAGCAGGAAGCATGAGACTTGCGAAATAGTTTTTTTCGTGAAAGCTATCCCACATGAGAATCGAGCATTGTTGATTCTTTTCCTCTAATTGTCCACGGATATCTCACGTTTTTTCCGAGGACTGTAGCGTCTCAGATCACACGAAAATACATGTGGGAAGGAGCCGGAAGCATGATACTCGCGAAATAGTTTAATCCCTGGAAGCTGCGTCAGATAAGAATCGAGGATCGTTAGTTCCGATCTGTCGAGCAGCTATGGTTGTCTATTATTTTTTTCCAAGTACCAGAGAGTTCTAGTGTATATGAAAATACGTGTGAGAAGTAGCCGGAAGCTTCAGACATGTGGAAACATTATCTTCGTTGAAGCTATGACACATGAAAATCGAGCATCGTTACCTATGATCCTTTTATCGATTACGATTGTCCAGCATTTTTTTCAGAGTACTGCAAAGTTCCAGCATAAATAAAATAACTCGTGAGAAAGAGCCTGAAGCTTTGGACGCACGAAATAATTCTTTTTGTGCACGCTGTGACATATCAGAATCAAGCATTGTTGACTCTCTTCCTTTGATCGTCCACGGTTGTCTATCGTTTCTTACCGAGTACT
Source organism: Heteropelma amictum (assembly GCA_959613375.1). Classification (NCBI taxonomy): domain Eukaryota; kingdom Metazoa; phylum Arthropoda; class Insecta; order Hymenoptera; family Ichneumonidae; genus Heteropelma; species Heteropelma amictum. The sequence continues at coordinate 1,626,348 of OY390728.1, read as the reverse complement.
GCAGAGCCTCAGTACACACAAAAATGCATGTGGAAAGAAGCAGGAAGCATGAGACTTGCGAAATAGTTTTTTTCGTGAAAGCTATGCCACATGAGAATCGAGCATTGTTGATTCTTTTCCTCTAATTGTCCACGGATATCTCACGTTTTTTCCGAGGACTGTAGCGTCTCAGATCACACGAAAATACATGTGGGAAGGAGCCGGAAGCATGATACTCGCGAAATAGTTTAATCCCTGGAAGCTGCGTCAGATAAGAATCGAGGATCGTTAGTTCCGATCTGTCGAGCAGCTATGGTTGTCTATTATTTTTTTCCAAGTACCAGAGAGTTCTAGTGTATATGAAAATACGTGTGAGAAGTAGCCGGAAGCTTCAGACATGTGGAAACATTATCTTCGTTGAAGCTGACACATGAAAATCGAGCATCGTTACCTGTGATCCTTTTATCGATTACGATTGTCCAGCGTTTTTTTCAGAGTACTACAAAGTTCCAGCATAAATAAAATAACTCGTGAGAAAGAGCCTGAAGCTTTGGACGCACGACATAATTCTTTTTGTGCACGCTGTGACACATCAGAATCAAGCATTGTTGACTCTCTTCCTTTAATCGTCCACGGTTGTCTATCGTTTCTTACCGAGTACTGCAGAGCCTCAGTACACACAAAAAAGCATGTGGGATGAAGCCGGATGCATGAGACACGCGAAATAGTTTTTTTCGTGAAAGCTGTGCCACATGAGAATCGAGCGTCGTTACCTTCGATTCTTAAATCATTTACAATTATCAAACATTTTTTGCAGAGTACTGTAGACTTCCAGTATAAATACAATTACTCGTGAGAAAGAGGCGAAGCATTAGACGCACGAATCATCAATGATCTATGCTTGCATAAGAAAAATGTTTTCGACATTAAATAAATGGACTTCGCAGCACAATTCATTGAATAAATGACAAATGCCGACCGGTCGTATGATACATGATTCGATCGAGAGGGACAGCAAACTTCGGTTGGAACAAAAGACTTCCGGGCTCGCGAAACGAAATTCTGCCTGAACTCTGTCGCTCTTTCGAATTTTTCGAATCGGAGCCTTGATTACCCGGTCCTGAGGCGTCTCCGATCATGAATGAAACAGCAACTCTGATTGGTCGAGAATTCTAGAATTCTATTGCTTCCTATTTAAAAGCTATTTAGTATTTTTTAAAACGCCTAAGTCATTTTGTTCAGAATATAGCCTGGAATACGTAGGTGTCGGATGCACTACCTATACCGAATCACCCTGTATATCCTTTTGGCCAATGAGCCAAGCCCCTTCAACTTCTCTACTGTCCAGTGGTATGGGACACTTCCGCTTCCCCAGGGAAGGCCGTGCACGTTTATTGATTGGTGGTATGCCTCGGTTTTTTCCAGGTTTATTAATAGTCCCCGATCGACCGGGGGACCTATGACCCAACTATCCATGTAGGCTCCAGCTAGTGATACTATGGCGATTTCCTTCGGTATGAAGAGGTTGTCGTTTAACCTGTATCCTTCGATTTCGACGACATACGAATGTTCCTTCCCCATTTCTTTTCCTACAAAAGAAAGGTAAGTGGCTTATTGATGTTCGTCGCTTGATTCGGTGTTTATGTCTAGGTTCGGTGGTGAAATACGGAGTCGGTTTGGGTGTATAATTCTGCTCTCTTGTCCCACTTTAATTTTTACATTCCCGTCTCTTTTAATTTCGATAATCTCATGCGGTCCAGTGTAATGGTCGCCGAATTTTCCTTGCTTCTGACCTCTTTGCAAGAACACTCTATCTCCAAGGCTAAATACTTGTGGATTCATCTTTCTATCGTAGTACTTCTTCGATTTTTGTTTTGCTGCTATTAGATTTTCCTTCGCGGTTTCTTGGACGTCGTATAATCTGGTAGCGAGTTCCGTTAGGTAATCTCCATAGGTACGCTGTTCTTCTACCGGTTCTCGTTCAAAAGATGGTTGTCGAGCTAGTTTCCCAAATACTAATTCATATGGGGTGTGTTTAGTTCCTTCGTGGATACTGGTGTTGTATGAAAAAGTGGCTAGTTCTAGCCATTCGTCCCATTCTTCGTCCTTGTTGATAAAAAGTTTCAAATATTCTACCAGCGAATGATGTGATCTCTCCAATGATCCGTTCGATTGTGGATGATATGCCGTTGTTCGAAATTGTTTGATCCTGAATTTCCTTGCTATTCCCTTCATCAGGTTACTTAGGAAGTTAGCTCCTTGATCGATCAGTATTGTTTTTGGTGCTCCGAAAATGCATATGAAATTCTTGATGAGTGCGTCAGCGATATTTGCTGATGTAGCCTTATCCAGCGGTATAGCTAGAGAGTACTTCGTCAGTAGGTCTTGAATGGTGAGTATATATTCGTTACCGTTTCTGGTTACTGGTAGAGGTCCAACAATATCCGTAGCTATTTTGTCGAACGCAGAGTCTGGCGTATCTGTGATTATCATTGGTTGTTTGGTTTTAATGCGTACCAATTTCTTTAGGTGACATTTTAAACATCGTTCGATATATCGTTGTATGTCGTCCTTCATGTTTTCCCAATAGTATCGTTGTCGAATTCGATTGTAGGTCTTAGTTACTCCTTTATGTCCTCCTAAAGCTGAATCATGTGCTTCTCTCATTATTTCCTTGCGTTTCTCCGTTGGTGGGTATTGAATTTGTTCTAGACAAACTATCAATTGTGTCGTTATTCCTTCCATACCCTTTCGTAGTGCTTTGATTACACCTTCCCACTTCATTCCGTTGATCTCTTTTGTTTTTGCGATGCTAATTGTTCGAAGATGGCTTTCCTGTATCTTCCTCCCGAGTTCGCTGCAGATTTTAGACAGTTCCTGCTGATTTAATGATTTTTCATCAGTGCCTCTGAGTATTATGGCAACGTGGTGTTTTGTGGCGCTCTTGACTCTGATCTCGCCGAATTTTGCCTTGGGGATTTTCGGTAATGCACGTCTTTCGAGTAGGCCTCGTGATCCATTATCACGTGGCTCCCCTGTCTCGGAAACGAAATACAGATAATTATCCTTCCTCATAAAAAGTTGTTCTCTTACCTCGATGACAGGTAAGGATTTTTCATTAATTGAGGCGAAGTCTATGTCCTCTTTTTGTTCCTGGACTTCTTCATCACTGGATTCTTGGTACATATCTATGCCTGGTGGTTCGTCCACTTGATCGAAGAAATAGTCTTCAGATTCATCTCCTGATATACTGAAGGTCTCATCGCATGTTGAATCATTTCCTGGTGACTGCTCAATAATCGTTGGAGCTTCCTTTACGTCGGGTATTCGCCTCTTTAATTTCCTTATAGTCTTTTCGGCCGTCTTGGTACTAGCCAATTCAGTTTCCTTCCTGGCGCTACGTAAGCGGCCAGCTATTGGTCCTTCGTCTGGAGGTGGCTGCGTGGCTGATTCCTTTTCCGTTTTGTCCTTCCTACCTGCGCTTCGCATGAGGTGCCTCCTTAATCTCTTTATCAAGGGTTCATTTTCTAATTCTTCTTCTTCCTCGGTTGAGCTTTCGCACTTCTTACGTATTGGATGGATTCTCTTCGTCAGGATTCCTGCATTTTCTTTTACGCATGGATTTCGTGATAGTGCATCAGCATTTACATTTGTTTTTCCGGCTTTATATATCACCTCGTAGTCATATTCCTCCAGTCGCAATCGCCAGCGGGTCAACCGTGAGGTAGGATCCTTTGAAGTGTGTAACCATACCAGCGGTTTGTGGTCGGTCACCAGGTTGAAGCGTCTACCGTAGAGATACGGTCGAAATTGTGATACTGCGTGTAGAATTGCGACAGCTTCTTTTTCGTACGTGCTGTATTTTTGTTCAGCGTCGTTCAATACGCGTGAGGTATAGGCTATGGGACGATCTTTTCCTAAAGTCCCTTGACTGAGTATTCCTCCTACTGCAACTCCTGAAGCGTCAGTAGTTACGATGAATCGTTGAGTAAAATCTGGATATTGTAGTACTGGTTCCTTGCAGAGTAGCTCTCGTAACGTTTCGAAGGCTTCATGCTGTGCTTCATTCCACTGGAAGGTACATTCCTTCTTTAATAATGCAGTGAGAGGTTTCGCGATTTGCGAAAAATTCTTTATGAATCGTCTGTAATATCCAGCCAATCCGAGAAATTGTCGTATGTTTTTAACATTCTTTGGTTGTGGGAATTCCTTGACTGCAGTGAGCTTCGATGGGTCAGGTCGAACTCCTTCCTTGCTGATTACATGTCCTAAGTATATTACCTCAGGTCGTAAAAACTCACATTTATCCGGTTGCAGTCTGAGCTGTGCGTCCCGTAGGCGTTTCATTAGTCGTTCGATTTTTAATTCATGTTTCTCTAGTGATGATGCATAGATCACTATATCATCTAAATAGACGAAAGCGTCTGAACCCTGTATTCCTGTTAAGACTTGATTCATTAAGCGTTGAAATGTCGCAGGTGCGTTCTTCAGTCCAAACGGCATCCTGGCGAATTCGTAATGACCGTATGGTGTTGAAAAAGCAGTTTTATGTCGATCTTCCGGATGCATTTCAATTTGATGAAATCCAGAAGCGAGGTCGAAAGTGGAGAAGTAGATTGCTCCTCCGAGTTGATCTAGAATTTCGTTGATTAGTGGAAGTGGATATGCATCTGCAATCGTTTTTTCGTTTAATGCGCGATAGTCCAAGACCATGCGCCAGCGTTTATTTCCTTGAGAATCTGCTTTCTTTGGCACAATCCAAACAGGTGAATTATACGGTGATTGAGACGGTTGTATTATACCACCCTCGAGTAAATCATCTACCTGGCGATTGATTTCTTCTTTCAAGGTGGGAGGATAGCGATATTGACGAGTATTGATAGGTAAGTTATCCGATGTGGGAATGCGATGTTGCGTGAGGCTTGTCGCCATGAGTTTTTCTCCTGGGATACAGTAACGATTATGAAATTCGTCTATGTGTTGCTTAATACTTGCCCTTTCTTCCTGGTTAAGGTCGTTCAAGCGTAATAACTTCAAGATTTCTTGTATTCGATTTCGAGATTCAGTGGGACTAGTAGATTCAGTGGAATTCGTAGATTTGGATTCAGTGTAGTTGATTTTGAATGAAGGTGTTGATTTGGAACACCGTGTACTTGATGCTGACCTAGGGTTACTATGCTTCCGCGGGTATTGATCCTTTCCTCCCTCGGTCTCATTCGTTAGGGTGCGGGGTGCGAGTGCGTACGACACAAGATCGAGAACGGGTACAGCGACTTCTATTTCTTCTTCTGTTGTATTGGTAAAATAGAGGTATGCCTTCCCCTTATTGTTCGTCACTAGTGCGCCCCCTAAATATATCCCTTCTGATACCTTTAGTTTCGGTAGATACCCTTCTTTAATTTCGGGGTTGCCTATACGCACGTAAAATGCCTTCTTCGTGCGGGCAGGGAAAATTATAGTTTCGAGTTTGATGAGTTTATTACCTTGCCATTTGAGGCATTTCCCGGAATATGAGACTTCTGCGTGATGCGTATTAAAAAATTCTGCCCCGATCAGACCATCGTCTTCGATTGGGAACTCATCTGAGACGAGACGAAAGGTTACGCTTGAGTTGAAAATCCGAATTTGAACCTTACCCAACGTATGGACATGGTTTTTTGTTATGCCGCTCAGTCTTACTATATCTTCCGTATCCACCTTTACGTCCGAAGTGATTTGCCGACTTTTGATTAAATTTAATGCCGATCCCGTGTCTATCATTAACAGTGTTGGTCTTATTAGATCTTCTGATTCCACAGAGACTACGGGGACATTGCTTGTGCGGTTCAAGCGGACAACGGTGACTCGTCGTGGTCATTCTTGATTCCCTTCTGGTTCAATATGTCGGATATTATGTACGGTAGAGGTTTTCCCGTCGTTAATATGAGATTTTGGCTCGTTTGATACCAAATTATTATATTCGCGAGTTGGAGCTTGTCGGTTTCTGAACGAATTTGCGTATTCTCTTTTACGACATTCCTCTATCGAATGACCGGGGTTTTTGCAGTATCGACAAACAATTGGTTGTATTTGTGCAGAATAGTTTAGTGGTTGGCTATCACAATTTTCCTTTGAAAATCACTGGGTTTCGACTGCGGGAAGCTATTTTGAAATTTTTGCCTTTCTTGTGGGTTATTGCCCCCTCGTCCTTGTGACAAGAAATTTTGCTGAGGATAATTCCTTTGAGGAGTAAGTTTTTGTTCCTGGTTCTGAGTAATATTGCGGAGTTTATAACATTGATTCGCAGTGTGACCTTTCCGCGAGCAAAATTGGCAGATGACGGTGATTTCTTGGATGTGATGTATACAATCCCTCATGGTGACATGGGGCTTGAAGGAGTCGGGTGGTCTTGTAGGTCGCGGATTTCGTAATGCATCTCTTGCTTGTAATTGTCTTTCGATATAGATCGCGTCTTGCATAGTTTCTTCGAATGTTTGATTACGTTTAATTTTATTTTCAATTTCGGGCTTTAATCCTTCAATGAAACAATTTATTAAATCGCTATCTAGTGTTTTTTTTGCTTCTATAGCTGCTTCTTCTCCTTGGTTCGTTTTATATGTTTCGAGTATTCTATTGCCGAGGTCTTTAACACGATTTGCGTATGATAAAACGCCTTCGTTATTGTTCTGATAAACTCGGCCTAATTCGCCTTGCAGTTGATAAATTGATTTTGCCGGTGAGTATAATGACTTTAAAAATGCGATGAATTTAGCGATTGTTGGTAATTTTATGCCGTGAACGGCACGTCTAGCCTCGCCTCGTAATTTATTTCGAAGTATTAGCGCGAGATTCTGCTGTGCTTCTGCAGGCATCATCTGTTGCGCTTCTTCGCATCCTTCAATGAAATGAGCCAAAGGAATATTGTGCCCGTCAAAAATTGGGACTGCTTCTAGAGCGTATTTAATTGAAACGGGGATATCAGGCATGATTGATCCTATTTTTACTATATTTTCTGATAATCGATTTATATCTTGGGTTAATTTTTCTGTTTCTTCTTCTAAGTTGACAAGAGTTTCTTCAGGATTTCGATCTTGACCGTCATTCGAAGTGCTCGGATTTGGCTCGTCTGCCGGTGGGTCTTCTCGACTTTTTGATTGCTTATCTGGGGACCTTGGAATTGTCATCATTTATTCCTATATCGAGAGCGTTAATATCCCACTTCTGACACCATTTTTTATTTTGTGTTACGTCCTCGGGAGTTGGTTGAGGTTAGTCGGCGGGGGAGGTATGAAAGGGGAGAACGTAACACGGTATATAACGACTTCTCTTTCGGGTCAAGACAATTAAGTCCTTTACCCAGGGACGGAAGTCTCGTCGACGATACGGGAATGTGGGATGACCTCGGAGCCGTCTAGTCGATGGCCACAAGATGTTGAGGGATTGCACATATGTTATGAAGAAGATGTTGGTTACTCACGTTGACTAGATTTATTGAGTGAACAAAGTCGGAGGCTCTTTTTCCTTTACAATGATGTTGGCTGGGCAATTGTTGCTGATGGCGTTGCGCAATCGTCTGGGTGGCTTCCAACGGTTCGTTACCGTGATACAATACACAGTCAAGCAGCTGGTTATAATATTGGTCCAGCGTTGGTTACAGATTCACACGCTATATCTCACACTTGGTTATAATGTTTGTTCGCAAATATAAGCACTCTCGATTATACGCAAAGCTATTGATTACAGACGATGATCCTTCTTGGCTATATTTTAGAAATTACTTTCGATGTTACAATAGAGGCGCGAGTTAGAATAAAAAGGTTTGTTTCGAGTTTGGTAAGATAGACTTTGGTTCCTAGAGTGAGACTCGACTTGACAAACTGGCAAAGTCCGGAGAGGTACTCTGTTGAGAAATTGATCTCGAACTGACTGACATGAGTTCTGACTTCCGACTGGGCTAAGGGGTCGCCAAATCGCGATCTTTTATACTTCTTAGCTGCTTGGGCGATAGCAAATTTTGTATTGTTCTTGGGAAGGGATGGTTGAGTCATCTAGCTCCCCTTTTATGATTTCACCCGTTTTTCCTTGCGGTTATCTTGGTCCAGTGGCGGTGGTTCATCCTTATTTCCGTCGCGTCAATTTTCACGTATTATGGAATTTCATTTACCTGAACGCTTGGTCGTAAGCGTTTATTGTACGTACGAGCGGGGGTAGCAAGCCCTTGCCTTCTAAATATGACTTTTTATTAAATGTCACTGGGTCGGTGGTTAGTGGTGAGTTTATGGTTTTATCATATGTCAGTATTGCTTCATCATCCTGGTCTCATAGTTTGGGAATGTTTCTTCCCTGATCTTGGGTGACGATGTTTCAAAGAGGGTGAGTTTATAGGTTTTTTATTTCCCAGGCGTGGCACCGAGTTCCGCGGGTTCGCGATAGCGTTATTCGGGAGCATGAGTACGCATACATTCTGGTCTATCTCTGTGCGGTACTCAGGAAAGGAACAAGTGAGATCGCATGCCCTGTGCTCTCCTTTCCCTCATTCGATCAGTACTAAATATTAGCTACTTTGGTCCATCGTACTTTATAGCTTCGTGGGGCTCGGAGGGTTCGTAACACACGCACAACAACGAGGATATGATAAATATTACAAACATTTCAATCGTAATGAGTAGTACGAAGACGCGTACGCGACGCACGTTACGATCACCGAAGGGATGTACGCGCGCCGGACGGCTCCCATATAGTATGGCCGGCCTGCGAGCCGGCGCCCGGCGGTCCCGGCCGTGCTTCGCTGCCGGGCGAGATCCCGCTGGAGGCCCGGTCTCGCGATCCCCGCCGCGGTACACGAGCGAGCCATCGCCCGATAGCGCCGTGGGCCGATCCGTCGATGCCGTAGAGCACTCGACGTCCGCCGTGGGCCGATCCGTCCACGCCGTGGATCGATCCGAAGTGAAATTCCGCCGTAGACCGATCCGTCCACGCCGTAGACCGATCCGTCCACGCCGTACACCGATCCCCTCCCGCCGTAGATCGATCCGAGCGAGAATTCCGCCGTAGACCGATCCGTCGACGCCGTGGACAGTACCGAACGAGAATTCCGCCGTGGACCGATCCGTCGACGCCGTAGACCGATCCGAACGGGATTTTCGCCATGGACCGATCCGAACGAGAATTCCGCCGTAGACCAATCCGTCGACGCCGTAGACCGATCCGAACGAAAATTCCCCCGTAGACCGATCCGTCCACGCCGGGGGTCGACGCCGTAGACCGTGTGACGTTGCGTCACAGGTCGCCCTGACCTGCCCCTCGCAAGTCCACCACGCACGACGCAAGTCGTCCAAAAATGTCGCGAAATTCAAGAAATGTGAGTAGTTTTAGTTACATGTAAGTTCCGCAATTATATCGCCGTTAATACCGCCCAAAAAAGTACCAATAGCGTCGTTCTCGTTTTCCTCCCCCCCCCCCCCCCCGCCCCAGCGCAGCCTCAAAGGTGGACCCCAGCACCCGACGAGATCACCGCCCGGAGAGAGGAGATATCCCGTCACCGCCACCCCGGGGGTGCATCGTTATCTACGCGGAGGAGGAAGTCGCCTCCCCGCAAGAATCACCATGACCAGCACGGAGGAGAAGGCCCACTCTCCGTGAATCTCGGGAAATTGGAAATGGGAAAATTGAGCAGCCGCTACCACCGTCTCTGGTTTGCCTTCCCCAAAAATTTCCAACCCCAAGTGCATTGACCCCCGGGGAGGATTATCATTCGACACCTCATCTCCGCGGCCTGAATTGTCATGGATCAACGATCGATCAGGAGTCACCGTGCTGGCATCCCTCCCCCGTCCCAAGTATCGCTGTTAGAAATTTCTCCCATCCTGCGTATTAGCCCCCCCAAAAATCTCTCCCACTTTCCCTAATTGCGCGTAGAACCCGGAAGCCGCAAGAGACTTTACTTGCGAGCGAGGCTTCAAACCGAGCGTATAGAGTCAATTTTTTTTTTGCGATATTTCGTTTAAATTTTTCTTTTTGCGTGCCCCTTTTTGTTTCTTGGAGTTGTTATATTTTTTTCTTTCTTTGGTTCTTTGAGAGAGTGTGTGCAGTAAAGGAAGGGCGAAGGAGTAGAGTGAAGGAAATTGTGTATGTTTGCGAGAGTGCGTGAGTGAGAGGAAAAGTAGAGCGAGGAAAAGAGAGTTTGGGTAAGAAAAAGGAATTACGAAGAAGTTGTGCGTAACGGAGTTTTGGAAGGAATTGTGCGTTTGCGAAGGAAAAGAGTGTGGAAAGGAGTCAAGCGTAAAGAGAGTATGAGAGAGACGGAGAGAACGGACGAACGAAGGTTTTGTACGGGGCGTGAGTTTTTTCTTTTTCTTATTTTTCTTTATGGGTCCGAAATTATTATTTTTTTTTGTTGTTGCGTTGCGAGTGGCCCCGAGGCCCACGGTTTTCTTTGCCGATTTCCCTGCGTTCCCCCTTGCGTTGTGCGTGGTGCATTCCCCCCCTTCCCCAGCGACCCTTGTACGAA
>OY390728.1:1603380-1610880 GCA_959613375.1 Heteropelma amictum | reverse complement strand
GTTTCGCGTTGCCGTGCGACGTGACGAAGGTTCTCCAGCTCTCGAGCCTGACCCTCTTCACCTCTTTGCGGTATCCCCGCAAAGAGTTGCGGTACTCCAGCACGTTGGCGAGGCGAAGGGGGCCAGGCTGTTCTGCCTGGACAGCTCTACGTTTACGATAGACCTCCTTTTTGAGGTTGGTCAAAGCCATTGTCCACCACGGATTGGACTTCCTAAAGTACCGTTTTCTCGGCATTGACTCGGTGCAGGCATCCGTGAGGACGCCCGTGAGAGTCACAGCCATGGATTCGACGTCCGCTCCGGACGCGAGCGAGAGCCCCTCCAGTCTTGCTGCCGACGCGTCGCCCAGGATCTCGGAGAACCGGTCCCAGTCAGCCTTCTTGGTATTGAAGCGACTGGTCCCGATTTCTCCGTCATTTCCACGGACCTTTGGGACCCTCATTCTCACGTCCAGGGCGTTGTGATCGCTCGACGTCCAGTCTTGTCGCACTGTCCAGGACCCGAAGAAGCGGGCCATGTCCGGCGATCCAAGGGTCACGTCGATGTATGACGAGCCCCTGTCCGTCCAATAGGTCGGAGCCTGGTTAATGTCGTTGAGGACCACGTATCCGAACTCCCGAATGAGCCTTTTCAACCTGGCTCCCCTCTCGTTGGTGGCCTGAGGGCCCCAAAGAGCGGATCGGGCGTTCGAATCAAGCGACACTAAGACTCTCTGCCCCCTCAGCGAGCGAAGCACCATACCGAGGTGTCTGAGGTGCTCCTCGATGTCGTCCCGCCACTGAAAATAGTGGGACACGACGTAGAACGAGAAACCGGGTGCCAGCACTTCCGCACAGGCGCAGTGGGTCGTGCTGAGCTGCGAGATGAAATGACATTGGAACGTCGGGTTGCAGACCATGACTGCCGCCCACGGATGTTGCGAGCGTACAGCGGCCACCCGCGCACCAATCCCTAGACCTCAGAATGTGTAGCTCTGGCCCTGCGCTCGAACATATGGCTCCTGCAAAAGCAGGAAGTCGCGGCGCTTTGCGCCGACGAGCTGAAGCACCTCACCCGTTACCACAGCCGAACGCCTCATGTTCAGCTGCAGCAGCCTAATTTCCGTGGCCCCCTCTCCGCCTGGTGCGGCTATTCTCGCGACGCGTTCCCCTGGGGGTGGAGAAGAAGACCATGATGATGGCGAGGGGTTTGCCGCGAACGCGATCGCGGTCGCGTTTTGTCTAACCTGCACGCGCTCGGCCTCTACAGGCTGGTTACCCTGTTCCCTAGTGACCTGCCTGTCACACCTGTGAAGCACGATTTTGACGGCACGAAGGCAGAACCCCTCACTCACGGAGCTGGCACGGGACTGCCGAGCACCCGGAGGGACGCGCGGAGGCCTTGTGGGTGGCCGTAGCGGAGAGCACAGACGCAGCCCAGCCTCTTGAACGACCCGACGGGTGCACGGACGCGTGAACAAGCTCGCCACTCTCTCAACAACATTCGCACAACCACTCACACGCGCGTCTCTACTGATGACGGACCTCGCGAAAGGGGCCCCCGCCCGGAGATCCGAATGGGGGGCTCTTTTGCCTCCGGAAGAATTAGTAGATAGGGACAGTGGGAATCTCGTTAATCCATTCACGCGCGTCACTAATTAGATGACCAGGAATTTGGCTATTTTAATTTCCCTAACGCGTTGAGTGCGCCGGTTATACTGTTGGGCTGATTTTTGCCGCCTATTGGCATATTTGAATAGTTACACACCATTGTTTGTTGGTTGCTTCAGACTTCAGCATTACTTTGACGATATAATAGCCAAAGCCGATAAATAGGGGGACTCAGTCTTGCATTTGTGCATGATGGGAGCGGATGTGTTTGTCAGGATGCGCGACTGTAGGCTGTATGTGTTAGCACGTTCAATGTGTGTTTTGTTTGTGTGCATTTGCATGTGCTTCGCGTGTGAGTATGTACGTTTTTGCATGTGTGTGTGTTGGCATGTGTTCGTGTGTGTTTATGTGTGTATGTAGCCTCCTGTTTATGTGTATCTGTATGTGTATATGTATCCGTATGTGTATGAGTGAGTTCCGTCCACGCCTGAGTCTATTGCGCTCGCTCACTGCTGAGCCCTGTAATACGTAGATCTCATGAATTCTCGATGGATCAGCACACTTCCGTTTATAGTTGAACACACCAGCTGCCGGACTTCTCGCTCTCCCAAACCCAAAATCGCCATTGTGTCGTCATTCCGGTAGCACCAAGTGCCCCTGGCTCCTATGACGAGAGCGGTTATAGAGATGTTGCGTGTTGGATACCGACTCTGGAGAGCGAGCATCATTAGGTTGTCGCTGTATGTTCCCACTTTATGGTTGAAAACCGTCGCCAAGGAGGATGGAGCTTCCCATGGTATTGCCACGTCTACAACCACCGCTGTATCGTCTTTCGTGAGAATCAAGTCCGGCTTCTTCAACACACCGTTTTCGCACCGTATGTACGGCTCACTTTCTGCAACCCAACCTTTTTTAATTGCCATCTTTGACAATAGATTGAAAATTCTGTCATGGCGCTTGATCCTTGGCCAGTGCGACACCGGACATCTTTGGAGCACGTGACTCAAGGTTTTGTGATCGTCATGGACACCCGCCTCTGCATCTCCTCGCCTCAGGAGGGTTTGACGGAATACCCTGCGTTGGTAGGAGGTTTCCGCGAAGTTGCGCAGCTCTGACGTAATCGCCTCCGCACCAAAATAATGGCGAGTCATCCGACCAACTTCCGCTGTGTCGATTACAGGCTCCTTGTAAAAGGCCATTACCCGAGTATGAGTCTTCCAGTTTCTGGCCCCATCTTCTCCCTACTTCGGCAGTTGTATGGTCGTACGCGTCGCTCCATTGACCTAGCTTTGCCACTAGTTTTTTAAGTCCTCCATCTTTGATAGGTCACGGGCAGTGTTGTCGTTTGATTCTGGGATCGCCAAGAGCCGTTTTCTCAGTATCACCGGGACTACTGCTCTCATTGCCATGATACCGAATCCACCTAGCCTAACTGGCGCGTGAATCAAGGCATCAGAGCATGTTCGATTAAGATGTAGGATGCGGTGAATTGACATACGAATAAGCTTATCCGTTTCCTTAAGAATCTTGATGGTCGAGCGAGGATTCTGCAGATCATGAAGTAGTCGCGGTAAGAGGTACACCTTGATAATGTACATTTTCTGCTCTGGCTTTAGGTGGGCCTTTTCAATTCGTGATAGCTGCACTTTGAGACCTTCGATATGTGGTTTTGCCACACCCATCGTTCCAACATTGACACCTAGGTATCTGAAGAATTCACCCACGGATTTTTGAGGTATTAGCCTGCCGTCCACTGTAAACATGCTTCGCGTCACGGTATACAGGATTTTCTTTCCTGGTACAATTCCGACGGATGTGGCTGCACATTTTTCGATGTTCATTGACAGGCACCGGCGGTGTAGGAATTTACTCGTTGATTTTATGAGCTGTTGAGGGTCCTTTATACTTGCTCCCAGGAGAACCACGTCGTCCGCATAGCCAAGGCATGGAACTGGCACATCGTTAAGTCTCACCCCTGCACCTGTCCGGGCCAGCTCGCACATAAGGCGTCTTCTCACTTTGGAAATTTAAAAAAATCGATTTTTTTTTTTTTTTTAATTTTGAAAGTACATATCTTCAAAAATGTCATCTCGAAATTTCATAAAGATCGGACGAGTCTAACTACATTTTTTGGCGACCGTTAGGTGACTACCTGAGAGTACCCGGCGATCCCTTTCACGCCGCTCGGACGGTCCCTGTATATCTGACTCTATACAATTGAATAGCCGTGTTCTTTTGTTAATGTAGTACCCCTTGCTTAGGTATATTCTGTTTTCGGGTCTATACTCATGTAATAAGACCTTAACACGTGCATTTTTCAAAAGAAAATCACTCGGCAACGATGCTAAACTGTTATTTCATCAGTCTAATTTGAAACTTCGTAACGGCAACATCTCTGCGCTCAGGATTGTTATAATGGATAAAAAGACTTCGCAACGAAGTGCCACGTGGCGACGTCTAAGTTCGAAATCTAAAAAAAGAAAATTTCGTGGAGTGCTTCCACACCAGTCTGAAGCAGATACGAGTCATGCTAGTGCGAGTGCAGCAAAATTAAAAAAATCGGACGATACAAGTTTCGATGTACACATCGATCCAACGGCTGGATATAGTATTATTCAGTTTTTTCTTGTTTTTTCTACATTACAACAATATGTGAAGTGTAAAGTTTACCCAAAATAACAACGAGTGTTTCAACAGCTGTGTCTGGGCAATGGCGCCGAAACACGTTTTTACGGGAAGAAAAACCGTGGAAATTGCTTGCCAAACAGCGGCATGCATTTATAACGAAGGGCTACAACCTGTTTTAAAAATTTTGGAGGTGATGGGTGTCAAACTAGGCCCTATCGCCGTTCAATACGCCGAGAAACGCGACAGTGATCGCGTACGCGTAGGGAACCGCCGCAGCTCTAACGCTTCAAAAGAGACTAGGTCGAGACGAAGGGAAGCTATTTTGGACGAACACACCTTCTACGAAGAATCGGAAGGTCCATTGTATGGAGCAGGCATCGCTGATTAACCCGAGGTAAGGTTTTTTCATGATTTTTCTGCAACCAAAACTTTAAACGCAGTTATCTCAAAACAAGGTTTTTCGGTGCTTTGTTGATGAAATTTCGGAAACTATCCGGCCGATTGTCATGAAATTTGAATGACATATGCTTCATAGTTATGGCTATAGCGCATATCATCAGATTTTTGAAATTTTGATTTTAAGAATTTTTTTTTTACAAAAAACTGCAAAAAAATCGTGGTTTTTTTTTACTTTTTCGAAAAACGTGCGCCATTTTGTTATTTTCGCGAATATCAAAAATCTGATGATATGCGCTATAGCCACTGACATACTGAATCTAAAACAGTTTTATTTTTTTGTTTCAGACGACCCGTCTCGGAGATACCATCAACAAGCCACGACCATAACATTTTTACACGGGTTTTTCGATGCTACTGATGTATTATAATAATTGTTTAAAAAAATAAAAAAAAAATTTTTTCATGTACTTGAAAGATGTGTTTATTACATAGGATCCGTTTTATCCCATAATTTTAAGCAAAAATCCTCGAAAAAAAATCGCAAAAACAGCCTATTTTTGAGGCGCTTAAAGTGAGAAGATGCCTTAAATAATGTTTTTGAAAAGTTTTCTATCTACGAAGTTATTACACCAATTGATTATAAGGCTCTTGCTGATGGAAGTTTTCACCAAGCTGATACGGAATGAACATTTTGTGGATTTATCGGTTTACTTTGTTTATTTAGACATGCCAATAGAGATTTATAAAAATCTCCCATCGGGAAAAAGTTTTCAAAAAAGTTTGTGCCTAGTTTTTATTGTTCATCGCTTTGTTTTGTTTTTCTAGCCTAGTCGATAGAGATGTTCGGATTTTTATGTTAGAAAGACATTTTTGACGTTTTTCCTATCGATAGATTTCAAGACCACTCTTGTCTAAAGCTTTTGTCAAACTTTCATTCAATATTAGTTTATTTAATCCCCATTGTTTCATTTCGTTTCTCTAGTCACGCAGACAGGATTTTTTTAAATATTTCATAAATACTCGAACATGATTATGTATATTTATTCGAATCTGGATTAACCTATGCACAAATATATATTTATATACAGCCTGTCCCAAAAGGGTCGAAGGATCTCTGAAGGGGTGGTAGATCTCGAAATTCTGAATCGAAAAGTCCTCAGCGGTTTTTCGATCCGATGCACCCATGATGAGTTATTAATAATTAATGACAGCCAATAATACGCGTGGGCTGGGCGGCGCGTGGTGGTGTGCGTGTGACTGTGTGCCCGGCCGCACCGCGAGAGGCAGGGCTACGCCGCGCGACGTGGACGTGTGTGTGTGCATGGGTGTGAGGGCCCAAGCTAGGCAGCACGCGTTGATTGTATTGAAGGAGAACGCGAAAAAAATAAGTAGCGCCCCGCGATGATACATTTTCATAAATTGATGATAAATGAATTAAATGAATTCATGTGGAATTGTAAATCCTTAATGGAAAGCAAAATTTCTACTAAAGCCGTTAAAATTCCATTTCTTTATTTACTTAAACTAAAAATAAACATCAGCTTGGCGTTTTGTCATACGATATTTTCACATTATTGATTGAAAACAAAAAAAAATTATGCGCTTTAATGGTCGAAGTTAACGCATGCTAATTAATTTATTTTCATGATTGTCTGACTTAGTTAATTGATGAGTGAGATAATTAACTCGATCAATGACTCTTCCTCCTTACTTCTCGAACGAATCGTCTCGAGATAATTGAATTTAAGGTGTTTTTCTGAAGAGGGAAATAGCGAATATCCCGAGGTAAATATTTTCAAAACTCTCACACCCATGCACACACACACGTCCACGTCGCGCGGCGTAGCCCTGCCTCTCGCGGTGCGGCCGGGCACATAGTCACACGCACACCACCACGCGCCGCCCAGCCCACGCGTATTATTGGCTGTCATTAATTATTAATAACTCATCAGGGGTGCATCGGATCGAAAAACCGCTGAGGACTTTTCGATTCAGAATTTCGAGATCTACCACCCCTTCAGAGATCCTTCGACCCTTTTGGGACAGGCTGTATATACGAGTGGACCCGTCGGACGTTGTCCCGTACACACGTCTTTATAATTCGAAAAGTAATTGAATAAACAATTTGAATTGGACCGAATCGTAAATCTAAACCATTCTCGAATCCCCTTGAACACACACAACAAATTTCATTGAAATCAGTTCAGCCGTTTAGGAGGCCCCCGATATATTGTATTTTCTAATTAACGCGAATCGTTTGACAATCGTTTGAGAGAAAAGAAAAATTGTTTGAAAGTTGATAGTTTTTCCTAAGAAAATATTTTTAATTTTTGCATAAAGTTAGTACTCAGATTTCTGAAAATTCACAAAATCGACCTCTTATATTTTATAAAATATAAACTCTTAAATGCTTTTATCTAATCCCAAACCCTTTCTAACGATCTTATCATTTATGTTGTACCTTAGGAGAGATTTCTATATTTACTGCATGTAACTTACGACTGCGGTGCGTTCCACGCATCACACGGCCTTGTGGTTGGTTGCGTTTTTGGATAATAAATTCTGAAACGATTTCTTTAAAAATTGTGAATGGTCTGTTACGGATCAACGAACTCGGTCTAATTTCTCAACATTGCCCAACCGAGACAGGGCATCGCCCGATCGCTTGCAGAATTTCAACAGCGCGAGCGCTGACACTTCCGAGTACAGCGAGAATTTCGACAGGGGCAAGCAGACCAATTTCAAATCCCGCAATTGCAAAACCCGAACCTTGCAAATTCCAATCGTCCGATAAAGTCATCGTCCGACGAAGTCGTCAACCCCTGTCGCAATCACCCCCACGAGCATCTTCAGGAGTAACCTTACCGAGTCAATAAAACACGCC